>JABFPN010002943.1:0-19896 GCA_022817305.1 Leptoteleia sp. ZL-2020
ACAAAAAAAAAAAAAAAAAAAAAAAAAAAAAAAAAAAAAAAGATATGCTCTTTGAAGCAGAAAGAATCGGTTTTCACAGCGAAGAAGACTTCTCCCAAAAGTGGATGATAAATTTCAGTATTTTTCCCAAAATTACGAGAATTTTTTAATCGGAACTTTGGAAGGTAGAAGGAGGTATTATTCTGCGCGTTTTACGTCCAATTTGGATGCTTGAGCGGGCACGATTAATCGGTCCGAAAGCGCGCACGTGCTGGCGCCAAAGAGCGCCAAGCAGCGCCAAAGAGCGCCCCGCGCATTATAATAATAATAACGATAAACACAATGATCAGTGTGAAATATTAATTTGCACAATGGGTGACTTGTTTCGGATCGCACGGAACACGCGTTTCCAATAACACTCATACTCGCGAGGCCTCACAATGTTTTCGTTTCACGCGCGGATCTATCCTTCGTTATTTCAGGCACCGATGCGGGCAACGCCAGTCCGATAATATGTACAGTCGTGGGATTTAAGCGTCTACGTTCCTTATTATAAATATGCACTCTGTGTTTATGCGTCGCACGCATCGAGCTACGAAAAAAAAAGTAGAAGAAGAATAAATAAAGTAATGGAAAAAATTCACGATTGATTCGATCGGAAAGGTCTGACTTCTGTGAGTCAGACTTTGTATTTTATAACATTATGTAGAGTATACGAGGTATATAATCGGATAATATTTATATCCTAGAAGAATTCAGTTATGTATGTTGTTAATGGCTTAATTCTTTCCTTGACATTTAAATAAAACAGCGAAAAACTGGTCGTATAATAAAAATTGAAAAATTACTATTCTAAGTTAGTAAAAGCTGTTAGCATCTTGACATATATTGTTAGCTTTCAGATAAGATTAATTAAAATTATTGAAATTGCTAGTAAACTAGTCGTATAGTTATAAAAATTGAAAAATTACTATCCCAAGTTAGTAAAAACTGTTAGCATTCTGACATATATTGTTAGCTTTCGAAGAATACGTTTTGCCAACTTAAGATAGTAATTTTATCAAATTTTACAAGTATATCATAAGTTTACTAATGTCAATCATTTTTATTGATCTTTTCTCCTCATGTAGTTGTTAAGATTGAGATCAATCAAACGAGAGTAACTTAATTCCATGGTAAAAAATTCATTGATAGAGCAAAAGGTGTGAATGAGGATCCAATCTCTGGTTGAGAAATAATAATGAGGATTTTACTAATGTTAATGTTATTGATTTGCAGACGTATTCGGGATTATTCTGCGTCGTTGTAAACCCCTACAAGAGACTGCCAATTTATACAGAAAAAATCATGGAAAGGTATAAAGGAATCAAAAGGCACGAAGTACCTCCACACGTATTCGCCATTACTGATACGGCTTATCGTTCAATGTTGCAAGGTAAATTTCAATATTCTTTAATAACCAATGAAATGAATTGCAAACTAAATCATCCTATTCAGGATTCTACAATCTACAAGTATATAAGATATAACAAAAATAACAATTTATAAGCATTGAAATATCAACCATGTGTTCCGGTAACATTTTTCCTACAGTACATATATTAAACATATTTGCACAAAGTTATTAATATTTGCAATGAAGCTTTAAAAGAAAGACCATAAAGTTTTTTAACTGAAATGTCAAGACAATTTATATATTAAACCATTTTTTTTACCTATAAATATGTAGGACTTTCAAAAGGTTTATAAATTGTTACCAAAAAAGTTTACCTTATGTAATTCAATTTCATATGAATTGTTATCCAATTTTATTTTAAAATACGACTGAATTATAATAACTGTTGGTTGAAGATTTCTGGAATTTGAATAATAAAAAAAAACAAAGTAATTATAATATAAACGAAGGCTAAAGTTTCGTGCTTGTTATTCCGTTAATACGTCGTCGCATAATCGCACTGATCTTTCTCCTTTCAGACCGCGAGGATCAGTCGATTTTATGCACTGGTGAATCTGGCGCTGGAAAAACGGAAAACACGAAGAAAGTCATCCAGTACCTGGCCTATGTAGCTGCATCCAAACCGCACAAGTCGAACGCTGTAAGTTTTTCTCTCTTACTCTTCCCTTTCCACTTATACACTTTCTTCTACCCCCTTTTATTCACTTATTTATCTTTATTCCTCCCTTAATTTTTTACTTTTAAACTCTTTAGTCTTATATACTTAAGCGACCAAACATTTAAACAACAAACAGCGCACTATACAAGTACTTTGATACCAAACGAAAAACCAATGAAACAATACAATTTTCTTAGAGTAGACTAGCCAGCACTAAATTTCACTTGTATCGCAATTACTTTACAATTATAGTTATGATACGATTAAATTTAACCATGTCATTATGACAATCGGTAACGTGAAGTCAAGAGGAAATTGGCTGAGAATGTTCAATGGAGCAAGAGCAATTTGAAAACATATTCCAATGATAAATTTGTTTAAATTGTTCTTCAATGATGATATTCCAGCGTCTTATCGTCAGGTTCGATTCCATCGCTATTAATGATATTTGAATATTAATTTGATTATTAAATGGAGGGCGGAAAGAACGATGTCGAAGGAGGCAGTTAATTGTTTGTTTTTGTTTTGTTTGCCGGCTAATATAATTGACGCAAATGTTGACGGCGCAGAGATCTAGGCGATTCTGTTATCGTGACAACCGCGGCATTAAATTACCTCGCGACTAGTGAAATTCAAAACGGCGTTTCATAGGCCGTGCTTGCGCGCGCTTGGATTATGTCTTCGGATTGTTAATACCACTCGATGGAACGTCTATCTTTATTCCCTCGTTCTTTTCGACAAATCAAATAAATTATCACTCAACTTTTTATTCTGATCTAAACTTACCCAAAGACTCATTGAAGAACCAATAATGAATGTTAATATAATGAATTGTTTATTGAAATATATCCTTGTTCTGTCGTATTCTCAACGACGCAATGCGGCGTCGCTCGCAGCCTTAAAATTGGACGTATACTGAGAAAAATGTGGCAGAAACAATGACTGTTTTTATCTGTTTCAGATGTATATTTGTCTTTCAGTGAAAGTTACTGTTTTTAAAAGATCTATCTAGTTCTAAATGTTATATTTATAGATAAAACAGAAATTGATCCTTTTAAAAAACTGTAATTTTTACTAAAAGACAGATATACACCTGAAACACAGTTAAAAGCAGTAATTTCTTTAGTCATATTTTTCTCAGTGATGATGTGTAATTGGGAACTAGACTATGGGCTTCTCTATCGCAAACTGAATGCGAGTAATGTGTCGTGCAAAATGGAACCAGCTCCATTCCATCAGATCCTGCTCTCAAGAAAGACTGGAGCGTTACCTTTGACTGAATTTGTATGAAATTGCAATTTCATTTGACTGAAACTATAAATATAAAAGGAAAAAAAATGTGACTTTAGGAGTTGGTTCGATGACTGCACCAAATGTTCCACAACTATATCCAACTGTTCCTAATGGTTGTGCCTCTAATTACTACACAATGGAATCGTTTCGTTATTTCATTTGAAGTAACCGGCGCTGTTGAATAAAAGCGCATGATATCATGGTCTCAAATGAATCCTATACTGTTTATTAATACTAAATTATTATCTTATTGTTTCCATTTCTTTTTCCCTCTATCTTATTGTTGTCCTCTTATAAAACCTTTCAACTAGTTTAAATCTCTACTTTCCTAATTTAAGTCAACTGCATGAAAAACATGACAGAAGACAAAGGCCAGAGATATAACCGAACTATCGTAATGCGATCAGTTGATAAAAACCTGCGAAGGTCGCGAGGAACGCGGGGAACCTTAACACAGTTTCTGCCGCCATAAAACTAGACGCATCTGCGCACGGCTCGTATATCAATTAAACCCAATCGCGGCGGTCATTCAAGTTGCTCTGAACATCGCAAAATCCTCTTCTCTCCTTCTTCTTTTATCACACGTTTCTTTCTACTTTTCCTCTTCTCCAAACCCTCCTGTTCCTCTCTCTTATTTACCTGTAATTACACGGCTCAGAAGGATAATTAAGCCAAATCTTGCCCCGCCCCCCCCCTTCCCCACCCCAGTTGCACCAATCGTTTCTAGAAGTACGCTTATGTTACACTTATCAGCACTTATTAACAAACGTGCACCCACCGCTACGAATTAGGCAAGTTTGCAAGCATCGCACCAAAATGATATCTCGCACTTTCATGCGCTCTTCACTATCGGTCGTCCGTATGTATCGTAATTTCAATTCATTGTTTTTACTATCCAAGTTCAACACAGTAAAACGATAGATAAAAGTAATGACGATGAATCAAGCGCAAAGTCTATTGGCCAGTCGGAGAAATGCAAAATTTCAACCAGAAAAAAGTAATAAAATAAAAGAAAAGACCCTTCGAGACAGAGGGGAGGATGGGGAAGAATTTACCGATTTAGAATGTTTAAATGTTTCAATGAAAAGTTTAAGTGTTTGCAAGGTATTGTTGAAGTAATGTTAAAAATGAAATATAAGATTCTGATTTGAGATTCTTTATTGAGTGTAAACAATAAGTGGGGGCAATTTGTCCAAAATTGATGAATTTAAAAAAAAAGAAGTGACTGAAAACGATTCTTTTATTTTCGGTGCTGTTTTGCCGATGGCCAATCTACTGTAGGGTCCGAGTCCGGCGTTTATCATAGTAAGTCATGAAGTTGGCTCCAAAACGGGCCACGAAAAGTGCTCACTTTTTTTGTCCAGGTTTTTTTGTTTTATCCGTCTCGCCTTTTCTCATCCTACCCACCCCCAGCCGAATCATTAACATCTTGGTTTTAGATGTAATTCCCCAATGCCTCTCTGTTTGTGCTTTTTTGCTTTAACTTCCTGGATCCTTCAGATCTGCGTTATCCTGTTTTTATATATGCAAATTGTGCCATGCCATTGTTTATTTGTTTGCTTTTTTCTATCATACTTTTTCTAACTTTATTTTATTATTATCTTCTAATTTATTTTATATCTTACTCAAAATATAAGAGGATTTCTATTAAATTTTAGAGAAACAATTTCACCTTATCCTCTCATCTCAGGAGGGAAAATTGTCAACTTGTTATGAATGATTCATTTATTCATTCGTTCTATTTTTTAAATTTGTCATTTGCATTTATTTCCTCAATAACTGAATGAAACATTAATAACAAGATTTTCACTAACTGCTTTTGCTTTTTAACTAATTTAATTCAATCTCGTTGCTTATTTTTCCTTTCCCACACAGTCACTTGCGGAGTGGAAATACCGTCAGACCAAAACGCAACTGTTTCGATTGGAAACACGTGCCATTCGTGACGTCACACCTCGTTACCCGAATGATTTCATTATCAGAATCATATACTCGTCCAGTTCAATTTTCGAATTCGAATTAACACCGCTTTTTGTTGACATCTTGCATCCAATCACATGTTAATAATGTTTGTTTTCATCGTAGGGTGAACTTGAGCAGCAACTACTTCAGGCCAACCCAATTTTGGAGGCGTTTGGTAACGCTAAAACTGTCAAGAATGACAATTCTTCGCGTTTTGTAAGTTTATGCACTAATTTCTAATTTTTTGTTATTTAATTAAAATAAAATATCTTTAATTATTAAAATAAAAGAGAAGGAAGGTTGACTGATTTTGTATTTTTTACCTTTTTTAGGGTAAATTCATTAGGATCAACTTCGATGCATCCGGTTATATCGCTGGAGCGAACATTGAAACGTACCTTTTGGAAAAATCTCGAGCAATTCGACAAGCTAAAGACGAAAGAACCTTTCACATATTCTATCAATTGTTGGCAGGAGCATCACCAGAACAGAAAAGTAATATAATATGCTAAAATTAATTTTTATTTCACAATATATTTAAAGATATGTATTATTAATATCATTCTGAGTTCACCAACCAGTGACATTTCACCTTAATGCTAGTAATAATTGAGTAATAAAGAATAGTAGCTTGTTATCAATGACTTAAAAACAACGATTATATGTTAATATAACTGATACGAGTAGATTACTTATCTTTATAAAAAAATGACTTTAATAAAGGAAATTCTGGAATTTCAGAGGAATTCATCCTTGAGGATCCTAAACTTTATCCATTTCTGTCGAATGGTGCGTTGCCAGTTCCCGGAGTGGATGATGCAGCGGAGTTCGCTGCAACCGTCAAGGCTATGAACATCATGGGAATGACCAATGAAGATTTCTCATCTATCTTTCGTGTAGTCTCAGCAGTGATGTTGTTCGGTTCTATGCAATTCCGTCAAGAGCGTAATTCCGATCAAGCTACTCTCCCTGATAACACCGTGGCCCAGAAGATATCGCACCTGCTCGGCCTTAGCGTCACTGACATGACTAAGGCATTCCTAAAGCCACGCATTAAGGTGGGCCGTGATTTTCTCACCAAGGCCCAAACAAAGGAGCAGGTCGAGTTCGCGGTCGAAGCAATTTCGAAAGCCTGTTACGAACGTATGTTCCGTTGGCTTGTGAATAGGATTAACCGTTCGCTCGATCGCACTAAGAGACAAGGTGCCAGTTTTATTGGCATCCTCGACATGGCCGGTTTTGAAATATTCGAGCTTAATTCATTTGAGCAGTTGTGCATAAACTATACTAACGAAAAATTGCAACAATTATTCAATCACACGATGTTTATCTTGGAACAAGAGGAGTACCAACGAGAGGGAATTGAATGGAAATTTATTGATTTTGGTTTGGATTTGCAACCAACGATAGGTGAGTCATTGATATCTTGTATTGATAAAGAAGAGAATATAAGGTCATTAATAACGTACATTAAATAATTATATAACATTTTTTAGATTTGATCGACAAACCGATGGGCATCATGGCTCTTCTTGACGAAGAATGCTGGTTCCCCAAAGCTACTGATAAAACGTTTGTAGAAAAATTAGTTGGCGCCCATAGTGTTCACCCAAAATTTATGAAGACCGATTTCCGTGGTTCGGCGGACTTTGCCATCATCCATTACGCCGGCAAAGTTGATTATAGCGCCGCTAAGTGGCTAATGAAGAACATGGATCCTCTGAATGAAAACGTCGTAAGCCTGTTGCAGGCGTCGCAGGACCCATTTGTGTGTCATATTTGGAAAGATGCGGAGATTGTGGGTATGGCCCAGCAAGCTCTGACTGATACGCAATTTGGTGCGCGCACGCGCAAAGGCATGTTTCGCACAGTATCCCAACTGTACAAAGAGCAACTAGCCAAGCTTATGGTGACTCTCAGAAACACAAATCCAAACTTCGTAAGGTGTATCATACCAAATCACGAGAAGCGTGCAGGCAAAATTGACGCGCCATTAGTACTCGATCAACTGAGGTGTAATGGTGTATTGGAAGGTATAAGAATCTGCAGGCAGGGCTTCCCCAACAGGATACCTTTCCAGGAGTTCAGACAGAGATACGAATTATTGACACCCAATGCTATTCCTAAGGGGTTCATGGATGGCAAAAAGGCTTGCGAGAAAATGGTTATTATTTACATTTATTTATTTTATCCTTTTTCATTTTCTATTTTGCTATCTTGTTTTTCATTTTTATCTTTTATTACCCCTAAATCATATTTTTTGATTGTTATAAAAAATTAATAAAGCTCAATTACAATTAATGGATAATTTTTAAACTTACAAATTGCTTACCGCTGATGGTTTTCTTTTTAGATACAAGCGGTCGAACTTGACACTAACCTTTACCGCATTGGCCAGTCAAAGATATTCTTCCGCGCTGGAGTGCTCGCGCAACTAGAAGAAGAGCGCGATTATAAAATCACCGACCTAGTTGTCAACTTCCAAGCGTTCTGCCGCGGCTTTCTTGCTCGTAGAAATTATCAAAAACGACTTCAACAACTGAACGCTATTCGTATTATTCAAAGAAATTGCGCGGCATATTTGAAACTACGAAACTGGCAATGGTGGCGGCTTTACACCAAAGTTAAGCCCTTATTGGAAGTTACAAAACAGGAAGAGAAATTAACGCAGAAGGAAGATGAATTGAAACAAGTAAGTATTTATAATATTTTGATATCATATCATGTAGTACAAGCGTTTCTCAGGGATAAATTCAATACATTCATTATCATTTACAAAATTTAAAACGATCAATTTTTAGGTTCGAGACAAGCTGGAAATGCAGTTACATTCTGCACAAGAATACGAACGCAAATACCAACAAGCAATCGTAGAGAAAACAATGCTTGCAGAACAGTTGCAAGCCGAAGTCGAACTTTGTGCTGAAGCGGAAGAAATGCGAGCACGACTAGCTGCTCGCAAACAGGAACTCGAGGAAATACTGCACGATTTAGAAGCTCGTATTGAAGAAGAAGAGGAACGCAATGTCGCACTCATTCAAGAGAAGAAAAAATTGCAACTTAACATAAGCGATTTAGAGGAACAACTAGAGGAAGAGGAAGCCGCTCGCCAGAAATTGCAACTTGAGAAAGTTCAATGTGATGCAAAGATTAAAAAGCTTGAAGAAGATCTGGCTCTATCTGATGACACGAATCAGAAACTGCTGAAGGAAAAGAAGCTTTTGGAGGAGCGCGCGAACGATCTGTCTCAGGCACTCGCCGAAGAGGAGGAAAAGGCGAAACATCTGGCGAAACTTAAAACCAAGCATGAAGCTACAATAGCAGATCTGGAAGAACGTCTTCTGAAAGATCATCAACAACGCCAGGAAGTTGATAGATCGAAGCGTAAGGTTGAAACGGAAGTTTCTGATTTGAAAGAACAAATCGCCGAACGGAAAGCGCAGGTTAGTATAGTTTTCTCATCAATTTAAGTTCTATGATGAATTTACGATTTATGTTATCTATATATTTAAAATTAGTCGCATTATATTAGATATATAAATTTGATAATTATTTGTTTTGTTACACCCTCCTTGTCACAAAATAAATCTTTGTAATCATTTTGAAGTAAATCACACTTTTCGTAAAGTTTTGCAACAAATATTTAATCATCATTAATTTGATAGGTGGAAGAGTTACAGTTGCAATTAGGCAAACGCGAAGAAGAGCTCACGCAAGCAATGACAAAGATCGACGAAGAGAGTGCAGCAAAAGCGCAGGCGCAAAAGGCATTAAGAGAGTTGGAATCACAGCTTGCTGAATTGCAAGAAGATTTGGAAGCTGAAAAGGCTGCGAGGAGTAAGGCAGAGAAACTCAAAAGGGATTTGAATGAAGAACTCGAAGCCCTGAAAAATGAGCTACTGGACTCTTTGGATACGACCGCGGCACAGCAAGAACTCAGAAGTAAACGTGAACAAGAAGTTGCAACACTTAAAAAGAACTTGGAGGAAGAAACATCGGTACATGAGGCGATGCTTGCCGAGATGAGGCATAAGCACACGCAAGAACTGACAGCAATTAATGAACAGATGGACGTGTTGAAAAAAGCTAAAGTCGGATTGGAGAAGGCAAAGGGTTCATTGGAAGCGGAAAATGCGGAGATTGCGCAGGAACTCAGGTCAGTCAGCGCAAACAAGCAGGAAAGCGAAAGGAGAAGAAAGCAGACGGAACAACAACTCGTAGAACTTAATGCTAAACTGGGAGAGGTTTGTATTTTCATTATTCATAACGACACAATCATTCTGAAGACAGTTTAAAATTTCTATTTAGGAAATATTCAATGACTGATTCATTAAAAGCAAGTAAAAGATAAATTAATGAATAATTTACAATAAAAAAAATTTGTTTACAGGTTGAACGAGTGAAGCAGGAACTCGCGGAGAAAGTACAAAAATTACAACAAGAATCAGACAACATTTCACAACAACTCGAAACTGCTGAATTAAAGGCTTCTGCAGCTGTAAAAGCTTCGGCAACATGTGAATCACAGTTCACCGAATTGCAACAACAACTTGAAGAGGAAACGCGCCAAAAACTCGCACTCAGCTCGAAATTGCGGGCTCTCGAAAGTGAAAAAGAAGCGTTGCACGATCAACTGGAGGAGGAAGAGGAGGCAAAGCGCTCATTGGAGAAACAAGTCCAAGCCCTAAATATACAACTCGTTGAAGCAAAGAAACGAGCGGACGATGAGTCCGAGGCTGCAACTGCACTCGAGGAGGCGAGAAAGCGGTGTATGAAGGATATCGAATCGTTGCAAAGACAGGTCGAGGAATTACAGGCAGCTAATGATAAGTTAGATAAAAGCAAAAAGAAAGTCCAAGCGGAGCTCGAGGATAGTATTATCGAACTCGAATTGCAACGTGCTAAGGTGCGTAAAAGTTTTATGTTTTTATTCATTCAATCTTTATATATTTAACTACTTTAAATAATCTATTAAATTGTCCAACTCGTAACAGGTTATTGAACTTGAGAAAAAGCAAAAGAATTTTGATAAAGTACTGGCTGAAGAGAAGGCCGTATCTGAACAATATGCGGAACAACGCGATGCGGCAGAACGCGAAGCTCGTGAAAAAGAGACCCGTGTGTTATCTCTAACCCGCGAACTCGACGAACTTACCGAGAAGGTTGACGAGCTAGAGCGCGGTAGACGTGGACTCCAAGCGGAGTTAGATGAATTAGTAAATAATCAGGGCACCGCAGATAAGAATGTGCACGAGCTTGAGAAAGCAAAGAAGGCGCTTGAATCGCAACTGTCGGAGCAGAGAAGTCAAACGGAAGAGCTAGAGGATGAACTGCAGTTCACTGAGGACGCCAAGCTTCGCCTCGAAGTTAACATGCAGGCCCTGCGTGCACAATTTGAACGCGATCTCCAGGCGAAGGAGGAGCAGGCCGAGGAGAAACGTAGAGGCTTAGTTAAACAGCTGCGTGACATCGAAGCCGAGCTCGAGGATGAGAGAAAACAACGCGCCGCGGCAATCGCGCAACGAAAGAAGATGGAGAGTGATTATAAAGATATTGAACAACAACTTGAAATGCATAATAAGGTAAGCAACAAATAAAATAATTTTAATTAAAACTATTAATTAATTTTCATTAATTATATATTTATTCGAATTGTCTTGTTTCGAGGTGACAAATAGAAACATTATTTTTTAACAGCTTGATTAATTTCTTTCGCGAAGTAATGTTTATTTACAGTTAATTAGAATTTAATGTTTTAAGAATATTTCAAACGTTTCGGTTTTTGCTTTATATATTCTTAAAAGAGTATGATTTTTTCTTTATATACATTATGAATGATGTAAAAATGTTAAATTTTAACAACAGAATTAAAAAAATATATAGACATTCTCTTTTATAATTAATAATGATTGACGATAACATTGCAAAATGAATAATATTTCAAAGCTATGTTCATTTATGTGTTATTCAAGTACATGTGTATGTATATGTGATGAATTTGTACATATAATTTGCATTTTTGATTTTTGATTTAATTAAACTGGATTATTGAAGATGACTACGGATTTGATAAAGGTAAATTGATGATTACATTTCATCCCGATTAAATCGTTGTGAAATCTATTAAATGATTGTTTTAACTTTTGTACTCATCAAATCTACGAAAATTCTTATTTACCTTTTCTTACAACAAAAAATGACGCTTTATAATCGTTCAGAAAACATACATTTTTTTAAATTGTTTTTCAAACCTCTATGAACCTTATAAACTCTATGCAAACTATAAGTGACTATACTTAATTAAATGTATATTTCTTTTCTATAAAAAGTTTGAATTATTGTAATGTTCTAATTGTCTTTCTTTTTAGACTTTATTAAACAAACAAATTCGATCATTACGTCATAAAAAAAGAAAATAAATTAATTTTAAAATCAAATTTTTGCCTGAAACAGCTATATGTATAAAATGGTATTACAGCTAATAATAACAATTCAGTGAAAATACTATTCATAACTTGTATTTATCAATTTTCTATCTTATCACATTTACTATCTTAATTATGAGATTAATATTAATAATTCAGCTATTTTTTTCCATTTTTTCACTATACGCTGGAGTGCCCGCTCAACCACACAGACACACGCGCGCGCGCACACACACACACACACACACATTTATTAAATAATTTATTTAATTGAATACACCAACAATTTACAGGTAAAAGAGGACACCTTGAAACAACTGCGTAAGCTGCAGGCGCAGATCAAGGACTGTACTCGTGAAACAGAAGAAGCCCGAGCAGCCCGAGATGAGCTAGCAAGTTGCGCAAAAGAAACTGAACGCAAAGTTAAAAGCCTTGAAGCCGATTTACTTCAACTGACAGAAGATCTAGCGGGATCAGAACGGGCGCGTCGACAAGCTGAGAATGAGCGTGACGAGTTGCAAGAAGAACTGAACAATATCGCGAACAAGGGTATTCTCATGCAAGATGAGAAACGTCGCCTCGATGCACGAATTGCAACCCTCGAGGAAGAGCTGGAGGAAGAGCAATCCAACAGCGAAATTGCAATGGATCGTGTTAGGAAAGGCCAACTAACGATTGAACAGCTAACAACAGACTTGGCAACTGAGCGCTCGAGCTCGCAAAAACTGGAATCGCAAAAGTTGTTACTGGAACGCCAGAATAAGGAATTAAAAGCAAAACTGGCCGAGTTGGAGACGGCACAGCGTGCTAAAACCAAGGCAACGATTCAAGCCCTCGAGTCTAAGATTAACAACTTGGACGAACAACTCGAGACTGAGGCGAAGGAACGTTTCGCCCAGCAAAAGATAAATCGTAAGCTCGATAAGAAGCTGAAGGAACTCGCGCTGCAGCTCGACGATGAGAGAAGAAATGCGGACCAATACAAGGAACAGATGGAAAAGATGAACACGAGAATGAAGAGCCTGAAGAGGCAGTTGGACGAGGCAGAGGAAGAAGCGAGTCGGCATAAAGCTGCTAAAAGGAAGGCTGAAAGGGAGAAGGACGACGCACTTGAGTCGCACGAGGTGCTCACACGTGAAATGGCCAACTTAAAGAACAAGCTTAGGTAACATTTTAATTTTTGAAAATTTTATCAACTGTAACTCCTTAAGAACACCTGTTTGAATTATTAATAAATAAGAAGTTTTTTCCACTCCTGAATGTAATTGATAAACATTTTTTTTCAGTATTTTTTATTGCTGTAATTTTAGTTTTAGTCATGCTTACTTCATTTGATCTTTTATACTTTTTTTTTCTTCTCACATAAAACGCGATATTTGAGTTGTTAAATTATTATTTTTACTTATAAGATTATTTTCGATAAAATAATCAATTAATTGCAATTTTCGTTAAAAAAAAAACGCAAATTCCTATTCAGTGAAATGGATCAGAAAACGCACACGAGCAGACCATTAGGTTCCTATCGTGGATATTGGAAGGACGAAATAATAAATTCGTTGAACGTGTACGTATTCGAAGTGACGTGGTTTGCAAAGCATTACCTAAAACATTCAGTAAAAAATAACCGGATCCAATTTTTCCCATAATTACAACTAAAAAATCTCCCCAAGAAATTGAACAATAGTGCTTGTGCCACTAGGGACGAATGATGGTGATTCTCTCTGCAAGAAGCAAGTGCAGTAATCACACAAGTTGAGAATATCATTCATTCTAAGTCGCACACGAATTTTTTTTTTTTTTTTTTGCAATAAATACGATAAAATAGTGACTTTTATGCCTAAAAGACGGGAAATAGCAAATGTCTAATGGCACCCCAGTAACTAGTGAACCCTAATTTCTTTCTATCTGTGTTTTCGTTACTGGCCTGAAATTAGGCATTTTTCTTTCGTATTTTAGGAAGAAAATTCGCTACTTTCTCTCATGTTTTGCAAAAAAGTGTTTGCCGCACCCTTGCAAAATTAAAAGCATGGCGAAAAAAAGGCAAACTATGACTTTGCCAATTAAAATCGTTTGCGCTTGTTTTGACTTGATCAACCTGGCACTTCTTTACTAAACTCAAATAATACAGTGTGATTTTTAATAATTCACAATTTAAAATATATACCTTTACGCATAATTAAGTGAATAGTTTATTTATGTGGTTTTATGTATAACATGCATATTAAGCGGATTAACTTTAACTTATATAAACATTTCATGCGGTGCTTACAGGGTAGCTTTCCCGATTTGAATCACAAGATGTTTCAAATTAAAATTAAACTCATGACTCTGGGCTCAGAGCTTTGTTGATTGGCGACTACTAATAATCACCATTTTATCGTTCGATCCTTCTTATTGGGTCCAATCCAATAAATACCAAAATCCCGTTATGCACCACGTATTATACATTTTGAATCTTGCAAACTCCATTTCACATGCATATACTCATATACACCATACATACGTGTGTATGTGTACTAAATCGATAGTAAATTTAAAAAAAGTTAAATATTAAGAATTCTATTGATAATTACATACTACATCATAAAAAAAGAGGAAACTTTATATTTGTTGAACTATACTTCAAAAGTTTACTTCATCATCACATCATTCTTTGTGACTATCAAATATTTACATTGATAAACTATCCTCTTAAATTATTTATGGTTCAGTTTTTTTTTTTTTTTTAATTAAGTAAAAGAAAACAGTGTATATTGAAACTAATTGAAAATTTAAATTGCAGGCGCGGCGGTCCCCAACTAAGTTTGAGTTCCACGAGACTAAAGCGCGGTTCAATACAAACTGGTGGCTCTGGCGATGACTCCACAACACAAGACGAAAGCATCGATGGCGAAGATAACGCCAATTGAACATCATAATAACCTCACCAATAGTTGATTCGTCATTTTTGTCCTTCCTGCGAAAAAAGCTTTCAGCAAACATTTGAAAAAGTTAGAAACCCGAACAAGTAAAGCAAAAGAAAATACAGAGCATGATGAGGGAACGAAAAATATAACATCTGTACACTGAAACACGTATATAAACTAAAATACATATATACACTAAAATACATGTAACAAATATAAACATACAACTCTTCCCTACGCGCACACGAACATACAAAAATACAGAAAAACAATTCTGTAAGATGCCATCTGTTGAGTGAGAGAGTTTAATCTGTACATAACTTAAAGGCTTGCAAATTGATCGCGAAGCATCTTATTAAACGGAGATAAAAAACTGAGAAAGATGCGTACAAAACTGCACGATTGATACATAACAAACGGCACGATTGACTTTTTCAGATACTTGATATATTCTATTTTTATTTCCTCTGTCCCTTTCTTTTACATTAAAGAAGTTGATGATAAAAAAAAAGAAGATGAAGAGTACTCAACAGCAAGCACGAGCAAGAGAAATTCATGAAAAAACATTTCTGAATACTATGTTATCGCTATTTTATAATGATTAGGTACAATTCAAAAAGCATCCTGTATATGTATTACAGTGATTATTAAACATATTTTAATAATTAACTATTGATATAAATATATATATGTATAAGTGTATATATATGTACACTTATAAATTATGTGTGTGTATATATATATATATATATGTGTATATATATACATTTATATTTATAATCAAGCGCATTAAAAAAGACAAATGAGAAGTATATAATCAGACGGTTTCATTTTAAAAGGTTAAAATTGCCGTTTCCCTCCTCTCTACTTTTTTCGTTCTCTCTTTTGTCGATGGTTTATTATTATTAATACTATTATTAATTATTAATATTATTATTTTCCTTTTCTATCCTACTACCCTACTACCCTTTTTTAATGTCTTCTTTTGAAGTTTATTATATATATATATTTGATGATTAATATGTAATTTAAAATAGATTTTAAGCGATCCTCATTCCTTTTACTGGAAAATGGCATTTCAAATAAAGTTACTTAAAAATTAAAAGTACTTAAGGCTTTTTGTTTTGCTCGTTTTTTTCTTTTCAATCTGTTTTTCCCCCATTCTTCTTCCTTCGTGTTATTTTTGCCAGTCTCGTTTATCCCGTTTTTGGTTTCGAGATAAACCTTTTGAAATGAAATTTTGCGTCGACTGAAGCTACTCAGATGACGAAGTGACCATTTCGGATTTGATTTATAATGTAAACAAAATGATGATATTGTTGAATTTTTTTATTTTCTTTTTTCTTTCATTGATTTTATAATTGAAGGGCAACTTAGGTTGGTGAAATGAATATGATTTTGAATGGTTTGCATCGTAAGTTCGAAGGTAAGTCGATGATATTTTTTGTATGACAACAAAGTTCGACAAAATAATAAATGCCTTACATTTTTACGAATTTTAATGAACTTTTTAATGTTGAAGAGAAGAGGTCTAAATGTCAAAGGCCTATTGTTTGTAATCGATGCATTTGACCAAAAACAAATACATATGGATTGAATTTTAAGAAATAATTTTTAGTAATGTTGTTAGCCTTTTTATGTTTATTTTTGTTTAACATTTTATATTATAGATAATAAATCTCTGAAAAAAGACTGTTGATGGCAATTGTTCACTAAAGACTGTATAAGTATCAAATAACAATCAAAAGTATTAACAAGGAATAAAACGATAAAAAAAATAATAATAAAGAGTATATTTTTGAACATGTTGGCAAAATTTGCAACTTATTTTTAGCGTCTTTTACATCAAGATACTAATCGACTACAATGAAATATCAATGACAGGTGCCTTATGTCGAATCAATTCAATTTTAATGTTCCTCACCGATTCTAAAAGGTCAATCCACAATTCTAAGACAAATCAAACTACTTTCCTCGTTACTGTGTGAACCATGTCAAAATTGAAATCCACTATTCTTGATAATGATTTCAAAAGTCATTTCACGAAGCTTAAATGACACACGAATGAAACAATCAAACTAAGCAAAAACACTTATCAAATGCGCCTTTACGATGAAGAACTTTGTGTATTTATATTATTAAGCTTATCATCATATTATTATTATATCATTATTAGTACTATTATTATTATTATCGTATTATTATTATTACAATTAATAATTGCACTTTTTATTACAAAACATTTTATTAAGAAAGAAGACTAACAACAAAGAATAAAAGTATATAAAAGAATGGGTTAGTATAAATTTGTTTGAGGTGAATCGGATGTGTCGTACTTAAATCTTGAACGAGGCCCACATCCTTGAGCTTAAAGAAGATATAATGTTTAATAATTTCTTGTTACGTGTATTCGTTGATTGTTTGAAAAACTGTGGCGATTATCAAGGTTTCGACGATCGGCAAAGAACATTCCTTTATTTAACATTGAAATCAAAAAATGAGAAACAAAATATTAATGTTCTGATAAATATATTATCAGTATGGAATCGTTAAATAAGATCCATCGCGTAATCCTAATGATTTATATGGATCGTTGGGTCGTCGGTCGTTTGAAATTATCGCGCAGTTTAATTGTTTAGATTTAAAAATCAAACGTTGAATAGAGCACATTCAATTTATGTTAACGAAACGGTCCAAAATCGAGCCGCTTCCAGCGTAAAGTGACTTTTAGGAAGAAAAGCTGAACGACAATTCGCTAAAATAATCGCGAACATCAATCATGTACATACGCGTGAACTTTGTGTACTTGATTCTTCACTGCACGCTTCCTCTCCCCATTGCTTTTTGCTTTGTAATCTTTCCTCCCCTTCTTTCCTTTGATGAAGACTCAACATTGTTGAATTAATTGCCATGATAACAATAAAGTTAAATAACAATAATGCCCTTTCGATTAAACGAAATGGAATCTCAAGAATCAAGTACACCGATTAGTGAAGTTTTGCGACAAATAAGAATTGAAGAATCGGAAATTTTTTGATACATTTTATAAGAAGGTCGAGCGCAGACGTCGATTGCATCTTCAAACATACGAGAGAAAATGTAATAAAAAATTTTTAAACTGTACATTTGAATTCAATGCTTTCCCTGTACTTTCACTTTCCAATTAGTTTTAATGCAAAATTGTGCGTTAATGCAAGATATATGAAAAAACTAAAGTAATATAATGCATTGGATATCTTTCATTTTAATTGTAGAATACATAGTAAATATTAAGTTTTATTTATTAATTTTATAGCTTTCCTTTAAAATCATTTTTAGGTTTTTCTATTCAATTATAAAAATTTATCTACGACCATTGAAGGAATAATTAATATTTTAAAGTGAATCACTAAGTGTAATATTTTTATATTGATTAAATTTGTGATATAAAAATCAAAATATTTGGAAATTTAATAAAAATTAACATAAATATTATATGATCAATTTATTTTAAACATTTTTAATAATGTATGACATTTGTCTTAATAAAAATAGAGAACTTATCTCTCTAATTTAGTTGATTTACAAGCATGTATTTTATATATTTTCATTTTTACTTTGGACCAGTCTGAACTCGGCTAAATCTTGAGCCACTTGCTTTTCTTTATTTTGGATAGTTGGATCTGCACCATTGTTCAATAGAAATAAAGCAACTGCTTTTTGATTATCTTCGCATGCTAGATGTAACGGTGTATTCCCATAAGAATCTTGCACATCTGAAATAAATTGTTTTTAATTAACTTGTACATTCACATTCATGCACATTTGGAGATACTTTAATTAAAATTCTATTTTCAATATTTAAAAAGTAATTGAGCATTAAAAAAAGAGAAGAAAATTCATTATTACATAAGTTTCAGAATTCAAATGTATTTAAATATATTTTTAATATATTAATTACTTCCCAAAACTAAAAAACGAATTAATTATATTTATTGTCTATTCTTATTAAAAATGAAGTATTAAAGCGTAAATAAATTTATTTATTTAGTGTCTACATTTTTGTGTGTGTTAATATGTTTTTGTAAATAAAGAAATTACTTGGATTAGCGTTACTATCTAATAAAATCTTCACAATTTTGAAGTGTCCTTTAGATGCTGCTCTGTGAAGTGGTGTTGCGCCCCTACTGTCTTTAATATTTACATCGGCTCCCTTATTTATCAATTCTTCGCATATAGTTTGCCAACCTTTTGAAGCTGCATATTGCAAGGCAGAGTGACCTTCTGTCGTTTGTGCATTTAAATCTGCACCGTGTTGTAATAATAATTCCACAACTCCTAAACGTCCTGCCGACGACGCTAAGATCAAAGGAGTCATATTATTCTGAAATTATTTCCACATAATAATAATAAATAATTTGTTAAGAACTTTAATTATTTAGTAATTTCACATTATATTAGTATGACAATTTTATATTTAAACTATTCGTAATAGAAAATTTATTTTTATATAAAAAATTCCTGCAATTAAATATATGAAATATTCAAAATAAATTGAAAAATCTTACATCATCTTGTATATTCACTGATACTTTATGATCAAGTAAAAAATCCACTAATTCAACATGACCTCCCAAAGCTGCCCAATGAATTAGAAGACGTTCGTTCTAAAACATAGCAATGCTTTTGTTTGTCAATAATAACAATCATTAGCAAGATGAATGAATTAGTAAAACTTACACTATCTCTTTTATTTACTAAATCTGGAGAGTCATTTATTCTTTTTTTCACTTCATCTATTTTTCCTTGGTAGGCAAGATCGTGTAGAGATGGTTCCATTTTTGCAGTAGAATATATTATTTTTTACTAAAAATGTAATACAAAATAAAACAATTAAAATTTAATACGACAAAAATGTAACAAAACATTTTAATCGTCAAGAGAAATTAAGACAATAAAATAAATTAAATGACTTGTGTAGGTATTAAATTAAATTACCTTAATTTTACAAATTGTATATTATGTTTCCTCAAAATTATTATTTTTTTCTATGCGTGTAGTGCAATGACAATTATCAATAGCTAGTTTCGAAATCAATCTGTCAGCAGCAGTCAGCAGTGTGGAGAATTCTAGGTCCGGGGCTCGCACTTGAAGTTAGTAACGAAGCGTTCAACAGTGTTCAACAAACTGCTTAAGTTGTCTGTCGCACAATATTGTCTCTGTCATTCGGACTCCGAA
>JABFPN010002944.1:0-19890 GCA_022817305.1 Leptoteleia sp. ZL-2020
CACCTAAACTTTAACAACTTTGTTTTTGGTAACTCTGCGAAAACGTGCGCGAATTTTCAAATATAAAAAAATTTTTTTTTAATATATATACACATACGGAAAAAAATATTAAGTGCACTACTAAATTTCTATTTAAGTTAGATATATTGTTTGGCCATTATTGGGATAAGTAGAAATTATAATTATCACAGCCAAACAAACTCATGTAAGTCTAATTGATGAAAACTAATCTAGCTAGTTCATTCAGTTCACATTCACTGTATGGCTGAATCAGCCATACAAATTTATCTAATCAAAAACACAGTGAAATCCAAGTAGTTTTCATTGACATATTGAGGTTATGTTTAGTCCCTCTTAGATAAGAGTATGGTTGAATGAGCCATACAGTTTATGTAACGTTTAAATATTCATTTTAGTCGATTTAATATCTAGGTCCTTCTGCAAACACAAAATTCTTACTAAATTAGTTAAAAATTGCTAGATAAACTCATTTACCTACCTACCAAAGCGAATACTTATTTTACCGTATATTTTTTTATTATAAATTTTCCATTTAATAATAAAAATCAAGATTTTTATCAACCCTAAATAAATGTTACATTGAAAAAAAAGAAAAATTTAAAAGAACCCTAGTAGGAAGGGACATTGTATGATATCCCACAAATATTTCCAAATAATATCTTTATGTCCAATACCAGAAGTATCTGTGGTATGTATCTAGGACATTTAATTTTCCAATAATATACTAAGAATATTTCTGGGACTGGACATGAAAATATTATTTGAAAATGTTTGTGGGATATCGTACGATATGTCTTCCTATTAGTGAAGATTAAAAACAGTGTGGAGATATTTAGGCCGGGGCTCGCACTTGAAGTTGGTAATAAGGTATTCAAAAAACTACTCCGGTTCTCACTCACAAAATACTTTATCTGTCGTTTACATTATTATGCTATTGCGACTGACAGAGGAAGTATTGCATAATAGAGAATCGAAGTAGTTTTCTGAACGCCCTATTACCACCTTCAAGTGTGAGCCCCGGCCTAAATATCTTCACACTGGTTAAAAGATGGTAAAACTCGTTGAATAGAATAGAATAGAATAGAATTGGTTGGCTAATGGGTAAATTTGTGGACCATTGTTTTACAGATGAATGCGGTAATGTCAAAGGAAGTAACGTAAAGGAAGCATAATGAGCCCGCACAGCATCATGCGCTATCCAACACCCTAAATTCCGTTGGATGCAAACATCGGTGAATTGGTCTTGAATTTTTGATGGAACAGCCGAATATGTTGCCGGCGTCTCAGGACACAAACGACGACAAGAGTACTTCCTATGTGGATCCGAATTTCTACGAGATCTATCCTGAATCGCCCAGTAACAAAAAGCAAACGTTTAAGACATTTGCCGATGTGGAAGCGCTACTTCAGGCAGGCAAGAAAAAGGAAGTGAAGCTGATAATTAGGGAGAGCAATTGGCCATTGAAGGAAGGCATTAGGTCGAAGCTCTGGCCAGCCCTTTGCCTGCAACATGCCCCGGCTAAAAATAACGATTCATTTTATTGGGACATGATCGCCCAGATGTTGGGCACCACGGGTGCGTTCAGCTTCTTTGCTTAATTTTTTTTTCTTTTATTTTTAATACAGAAATTTAGATGCGTCAATTTATACACCGAGAGAAATATGGAAAAATTCCAATAATCTCTAGCAAACGAAACATATCGAGCAGATTTTCATTTTTTTTTTGTTTTCCAAAGTTTAGATTAATTTTTACCATAGTTATAATAGAGAACAATTTATAATATAACAGAACAAAATAAACAATTCAACATATTGTTCTCTATTACAACTATGGTAAAAATGATTCTAAACTTTCAAAAAAAAAAAATTAAAATCTGCTCGATATGGTTTGTTTACCAGAGATTATTAGAATTTTTTTCCTTTTTTTGCGTGATTGCAATTGCACGCTTACAAAAATCTCACGTCACTTTGTTCTAACATTTATTTTTGAGTGTGATATAATATTTACAGAGCACGCTTTGTTTTTTTTTTTACGAATTTTTCTTTTTTGCCCACCCCCTCTTTTTTTTTTATTGTAATCATTAAAGTTTTCATTAAAGTTTTCATTCGATCCTCAACAAAGTCACGTGACCGTCTTTCGTATTATTTATTGTCACTCTTTAATTGCGCAATTTGATTCAAAGTCATCTATCAAACCCTTCGAGCCATTGAATAGTTCCACAATACCTATCATGAAACCATCAAATTCGGATACTGTTAATCAATTTTCTGCCGAGGCACACTTTTTATATCAAAACCATTTTCATGGATAACAATTAATCAACATAAAGCGTATTTATGAGCAACATACCTAGCATCATTTGAAGGTTGTAAATATTTAACTATCTCGTTTCCTTATACGCAAGTTGCAGTAATTTCAATCGAAAGAAAATGCATTTGATTGCGTTCACTTTAATTGCTTGTATAAAATTGTTAAATAATATTGACAAATTTGCATTGCTAACGTAATGAACTGGAAAGTAATATTCCGTTTTATTTCTATTTATTAGCGTGTACTTATAATTAACGTAAAACCAAAAATGAATAATATGCTTTAATTTAAACTAAGGTTGACAAAAATCGTGATTTTTTTTAATTCACTTTAAATCAGTTTACTTAATTTAAACTAGGGTTGACAAACTGGGGTTGACAAAAATTGTGATTTTTTTTATTTAAATCTAATTTTTATTATAATTCTAATAACGTAATGACTTTCTTTATTAATTTTATATTATTATATATTTATTTATAACAGACAATTATTTCTTCTTACACGGAGAGAAAAGTATATAAAAAATTAAGAAACCAGGGATTACAAATTTTAATAAATAATTTTGAAACTAATAATTGCATTTAGAAAAACACAACGTAAAACAGTTAAACATATTAACAACGTAGTTGGATTGCTTTCTTATGTTTTACAGTATTCATTATAAAGCTTTCTTTTAAAAGTCATTTTATTTACTCTTTAAAAATTAAATATTGCATTAAAAGCAATTGTTGTAAATTATAGTTTTCTCATAAATAATTTACAACGCATAAAAAGAAATTTGCTACAATCCAAATATATTTATTTGATACATGATTTTGCATTTTTCCGAATTTCACTAAACTTGTAACCATATATTAAAGAAAAATGTTATTAACATTTATGGAACTGTTTTAATTTATGTAAGATTAAGCATTTATTCCAATAAATCTGTAAAAATTCCAATAAATTTATAGGAATAAGTACTTTATTTTAGCATTTATTTTATATTTTATTGTAAGTATGTTCATAAATTGTCTTCTGGGGTTGGAATCCAAATTTTTATGGCAAAATTAACTCTTTATTTTTCTGAGTGTATAGTGATCAGGATTTTTAAATTTCAATTCGAGATATTACTATTACTATCATCATCATCATCATCGTCATTATTATTATTATTCTTGTTGTTGTTGCTGCTGTTAGTTGAATTCGCACGATTAAGAATTTAACTTGAAATATATAAATATAATATAACATAAGATGAATAATTTAATTGATTTGATTCATATATGGGTTTATAAAAGTGTGCACGCATTAAAAATAATTGTATGCCTTAATAAAATGATATTCTAAACCATAAATAATACGTACTTGAAGCAAGCTTTTTAATTGGCTGGAAGGGTTATCAATTATTATTATTAATTAATAAAACATTAAATTATTTATTTATGAGGGTACAATGGTATATATTTTTTTAACTATTTTGTATTTTTGTCAAAATTGTTACAGAAAAAGATAAAAAAAAACTTAAAGAGTTACTGATGGGTAAGTTTCACGCCTTAATGGACATGGATTTTTTTTAATTTATGTATGTAAATAAAAGGAGAGATTGCAAAAAAAAAGAAAATAAATAAATAATCATAGAACACAATGACGACAATTCAGCCGCAAAAGAAAAAAAAAACTATTATTTTAATTATTGGCGTAAATAATCAAGACGAGTATTTTTTTGGGACTCCTACAATATATTCTGTTTAAAAAAATCCATTACTTTGGGTAAGTCGTACCAAAAACATAATTGTAATCTCCCCTTGCAGTCACAACTTTTTTACACACACACACCTTATTGGTATTTTCTAATTAATATTTTTTTTTATATGCTTGGTAATGAAACCCATTTTAAATAGATATTCATTTCAAAATACTTATTATTCTTTACACGTTTAACAGCAACATCTATAAATAACTATATAAGTGGATTTGTTTTTATTTTTATTTATATATCTTGATATTTTTTATATCTTATATTTTTATAAGATAAGACAAAAATAATATTAATTTAAAAAAACTCACTGATATACAAAACAAGATAATTAATGTTATTCCAATGACTTTGGATTATTTTTATAATTAAACCTAATATTTATATACTGGTTTCGCATTTCCCATTTTTGCATGAGAAATTAATAATGTTCATCCTCTTTACAATTCTAACATTTTACACTCTCCGTATCATTTCGTCTCCCTTGCAAAAATTGTAATTGGATGCTGTTAAGCACAGGAAGTCAAAAGTCGAGTCAGAGACAGTGCAATTTCGTATTAGCAAATAATATGAGAATAAAGTGAATATATAATTAATTATCTTCGGTAATTTAGTTTTTATTATAAACAGTTTTTTATATACTATTGCTTTTTATATATAACTATATATACTGTTCTGATAAAGATTAACAAAAAATTATGAGAAATCTATTTTGACAGGAGTTTATTAGATGCAAATTATTTCTATAATTGAATTATTAATCGTATAATTATTTCGATATTTAATTCTCTTTATTCCACTAAATGAAAGAGAACTAGGTGACGAAACCAAAGATGGAAAGAAACTGGCGTTAGGTATTTTTTTTTGTTCGTCATGTATGAAAAGTGATCTTTTTCGTGCTTCTGTTGCGGGCGCAAAGTGTCTGCGGGCAAACAACAGCCGGCGGATAATTGATCTTTGCTGCTGCTTTTTAGAAACAACCGTTCTTATCAGTCGCCTTTAATAGTATTTTTTAAATCTTTTAAAAAATCTTTATAGGTTTTGCACTCAAAAGACCACTTTTCTTACACGATGAACAAAAAATTATGTTCGTATGTCGGGCGCAAGAGCAATTGGCACTCGGTTTGTTTCAACTTTCACCTCAGGCATCCGAAACACCCTTGGCTTGCCTCGGCTTTCCTCTGATGCCTTCAGATGCGTTCCAACAAACCTCGTGTCAATGGCTTCCTTTGCGCCCTACATACGAAAATAACTGATTCTCTCGTTTTTTAGACATAAAAGTCGCTATTTTCTCGCAATTGTTGGAAACAATTTTGTGCGCGACTTGGGACGAATGATATTCTCAACTCGTTGAGATCATCACTTATACCTAGTAGCACAAATATTATTATATATGCATAAACTATGTACATCAATTACTTTTTACGTATGGCAAAGACTCGTGAGCATATAACTTATAATATGTACAAAATCCCGAACTTGTTTCGTGTTGTTCACTGGAGAAATAGTATATTATGCACCAAGGACGGAACAATAACGATTATAGACGAGTGTAAAGTTGGCCGCGCGAGACAAAGATGGTCAAATTAACACGAGTCTTTAATAGTCGTTCAGTGCCTGGTGCATATACTATTTTTTGTAACTAAGTGTAGGGAAAGTGCTCTGTCTCCGTTCTGTTTGGAAACCAGCTGTTTTTAGACGCAAGTTTTCATCCTATGGCGGAGAGTTTCCGTCCTCTTCTATAATCAGCTGGTTACCGTCTTCTAAACAGGACGGAAACAGGGCAGTTTCCGTGCACGCGTTACAAAAACATAATTTCTGAAGTAGAACTTTTTACGAGAGGATGTTTGCATTTATCACCAACTTCGGTTAAGACGAACAGGGCAATTCAGAGCGTTACTAAAACTTTCGCATGCTACCATGATAACATTTAAACTTTCTGTTTAATTTAAATCAATGATTTAGAGTATTTCATGTTTTCATGTAAAACTTCTACTTCTTTCGTGTGATCCACAAAACATACACAAATTTTTTCCCCTCTTATCATTGTGTCCTTATTGTTATGATTATACATATAACAGACGTTTAACTACAAGGAGAAAAATTTCTAGCCCCGAGACAGCTAGAGATAACCTTGTTTTGAAAGCAAACTATATTCTCACTCTGTGGTAGCATAAAATTCTAGCCGTACTTGCATGAATTCATGCTATTTTTGCGTGGTATAGCATTACACTATAAAAGCACGAACTACAAGATAATATTGCGTAGATTTCATGCCTGAAAAGCAGTGCTCTCATGCTACGATTGCACAGCGTGTCTTGCTACGGTTGCAAAAGCTCCATACCACAAAATAGTGAGACTTCTTGCAACCAGAGTGCGCACCTATGGTATCAATGAGTATTTAAAACCTGACAGCATAGATTACAACCAGTAACGGACCACTTTCACTCGACTTCCAAATGTAAAATTGTTAATAAATTCAGAATTGACATTATCTATATACATTTACAATTTAATGTTCATTTATAATATAATTAATATTATAATACAAATTTCATTAACTTTTGAATTCGTGGAAATTAATAAGTAGATTTAAATGTGCAATGAATTCTATTGACTAAAATAACAAACATTTAAAACATTCTATACGATAACCATGCACACTGCAAATAAATTCATTTTAATATTATTCATGTTATTTGTAAAGACATAACTGAAATGTTAAATTAAGTGTTAACAAAATGCGCTCTGTCGGTGTCTACTAATCTTCATAAGTTAGACTAATTTTTCTACAAATATTTCTAATATTCTTAAGTATAAATTATAAAACTGTGCTATTAAAAAAAAAACGAATAATTTCT
Source organism: Leptoteleia sp. ZL-2020 (assembly GCA_022817305.1). Taxonomy (NCBI): domain Eukaryota; kingdom Metazoa; phylum Arthropoda; class Insecta; order Hymenoptera; family Scelionidae; genus Leptoteleia; species Leptoteleia sp. ZL-2020. The sequence continues at coordinate 6,932 of JABFPN010002944.1, forward strand.
AGCATTTTTATACAAAATAAATGATAAGCAGTTACAAGTATTTGTCAGAGTGTGCGGCCTATTTATCATTTTAAATCATTGCAAACAACCGCGCCCATACCATAATAAAACGTGGACTTCTTGCAATTGTGGTAAGGTAACATCTATGCTTTCATAGATCAAGACTGCTGCTAATAAAGCATGAGACATTCTATCTAAAATATTATAAACAGCATGCTCATGTAGCAATAGTATACATTATCCGCAGAAAACATGAAATCTTGCTCAAATATCTCATGAAAATCTACACTACAGTAATGTGATAACTCCCAAATAGAAATTGAATCGGGTTTGCCCCAAGTATATTAGGGCTTCGTTCTGGTTAGAATATGGCTATCCCTAATAGGGGAATTTACCTCAGGACGGTACCAGGGCCCTATCCGGAGATCTTAATTAGCGATACTTGGATCAAAGCCTAATAGTGGGTGTAACGCCGGGTTATAGTAGATGTGGGCCGGAGTAGGCTCGCCTGATAAGGCAAATGCGATTATAAAATATTCCTAAGGGTTTATGATTTGGTTCTAATAAAGCTAACAATTGTTAACATTTCAAAATTAAAGGCGGAAATGGTGGTCGAGGAAGAAAAAAAGAGCCAATGGAAAAAGAGTTAATGAATTTATTATACATATTTATGTTTTTAATAAAAAATATTATACAATACACTAATATCATTGTTTGACGTTAATTTTTTTCTATATAATAGTAAACAATTAAAGTGCATTGAAGTTGATGTTTTGTATAAATTTTATAGAAATCTTAAAATCTTTATTTTAAAGCCATCAGTCGGAATCACTATTGTCAGATAAGCCCTATTCGTGATCCTGATCATGGCCCGATCACGCCTCGATGAATAATAAGTGATATATTAATTGCCTGATCAGGGCTACATTAATCTCAGGTGTTACACCCACATGCTGACCCTAATCTTATTAGGGCCTGATCAAGAAGTACGGTTACCTGATCCGGGCCATATTTTAGCCCGAATGAAATTTCTGCTTGGACCTTTGCACTTTTAAGCCAGACATTTTTTTTCCGTGTATGTTTTCATACGTTTTTAAAGTTACACTTTAATTTGTTTATCTCTGCTTTTGGAATGTATCTATGTCAATAACAGCCTAAGTAACTTATTTAAATCGTTGTATTTAATTAGTTTAATTTTTTATAAGAAAATAACTGCTGGAAAGCGTACTAAACTGCATGAACGACTTAAATATAACAATCTTTTAAACACTTGGATTTAATGAGAAGTTTAATTCAATGATTAAGTTGTGCTTGTAATTTTGCCTACAGATCTGCCGGATATGTCGCTTATGCTACCATCGTTCATAGACAATAACCATTGTCTAACGTACCATTTGTCATCTAAAGGTAAAAGTGTTGCTGATAGAGTTGTAACGGTGTTAGGGTATGCCTGTCCTGATATAACGTATAGCCCAACATTGTATCCAATTGCTTCAATACTCCTACATTTTTTAAATGGTTTGTATGTACAATAAAGCATTATAATAATATATTGATAAAAATGTTATTGAATAGCATAAATAATTAATGTTTTTTTTAATGGAAGAATGGTTATAATTGAATGATAATATATAATGTAGATAAGTTATAATATATTGAATGTTACAGAGGAACAGTGTTATAACTGTATAGCAAGCTTAGTTGCAGCTAAAGATAAAATGTTCATTACACAAACAAAACTTGTTTACGAAGTTACTTGGAAAACTGTAGAACAAATTACAAAAAAGCACGTCGTAAGTTCTCACAAGCATATACATTTATTTATAAACTGACTAAAGTTTTAGTTAAGTAAAATTCAATTACATGAATCTGTAATGCGTTTCAGAAATCAGCTGCAGTTCACATAGCTAGACACTGTTCTGGTGCGAGAATAGAAAAGCTGTATTCCGATTGGATCTGGTGGATCCTTCAACTATTACCATTTCCACATCTAGTCAAAGTCATGGACTGTTTCCTGAATGAAGGCATTAAGGTATATAACGCTTGTAACAATTGTCAATCTATAATTATATTACAAATTTAATTAATTTAATTGAGTATGTTTTAATCTTTAATTATTCACGTTAATTTTTTTGACATACACTCGACTTCTACACATTTGCTTTTATTGGGACCGGAAACTTCCACATATTTGCTTTTATTGGAACCGGAAACGTCCACATATTTTTTTTCCGGCGCAGAAGGTCACTGCGCAACTGCAACAGTCGATTTCATTGTTTTAAATCTTATTGACATTTGGCGGGTTTTGTGCTTTTTTCTCATTGGTCAGATTTCAGCAAATGCATGGAAGAAAAAGAAGCAAATGTGTGGAAGTCAAGTGTAATTAGTTGCGTGACGCTTATTAGGCACTAAAAGTAAAAGTGACAAGTATAAATAATTCTGTTTTATTGAAATAGAACTTATATTTAGAAAGGACTTACTTAAGAAAAACCATTCACAATTAAATATAAAACATATATAATAAAATCATATATGACTATTGACCGATACTTACTTTACTTAATAAGAAACAATGTTTAAAACAAATTAAACAAAATTATCGAAATTATGCACAATACACTATTTCCTTTATGGATGACAAATAAGTAAAATTTAAAATAATTGCTACATATATAAAGCTCTTACTGGATTGCCGCTTTAATGATATCAGTCATTTATAATAATGTTCGTAAGGATGATAGACAATTAAATCTAACGTATATTCGTAGGTCGATCAAGCAATCGATATTGCACGTGCGCAAAATTAACTACAATTAAAGCAAAGTCTATTTCAGTAAAATAGAAATGTTTTTCTTTATGAAAATGAGCCTTCGTTCTAAAAAGTTACACTGAAAAAAAGAACTAAAAATGGGGACAAAAGTATACAACTTGTTTACACAATTAAATTTGATAATTTAATGAATATTATTTAATTTATAGGTCTTCTACAGGGTAGCTATGGCTATTATTTTACTCTTTTACAAACATTCATCATCGCAAAGTTCCGAATGGATGCATGAGATTAGTAAGAATGGGATCGATGTAGCCCTAACAAAGTTTTGTAAAGAAATACCGGTAATTAATTTTCATATTTTTACTACTTATTTTTTTCAACTTTTGAGGATTACGCCCCCCCCCCCTATCACCCCATTTATTTCTTTAAAATCTAACTAAACTAACGACACAGGTCCAAGACATCGTTGGAAGTAATTTTGATCCTTTGGAGCACCAACCTAAAGTTGATATTTTCAGAGTTATGGGCGAAAATGTGCACTCCCAACTCTACCCCAACGCACTGCGGACTGTTAATATCAGTTATAGGGAGACAATCCCTCTACTACTAAATGATATAAAACACGTTTTCTGTGCATTTTTTGCGCTGATTACGATTATGCAAGAAAAGATTAGTTTTGTTTGACCGTTTTAAAGTTATTTGCGAAAAACTGCCATTTTTACCGTTTTATTGACCATAACTTTTGAACGGCAAGAGAGTGTCAACATTTTTTTTAGATTCGTAATTAGGACAAAAAAATACATCGATTTCATGTGTTTTTACCCCCTGTTGGGGATGGGGGGTAATTTTCCGAATAATTACCAAAAAAATATTTGGGGTTCTCGAAAATGAATCTCGAAAATATACTGCCGGACGTGTTTATGTATATATTATTAATATTTATGGAATATTATTGGTTTATCTCGATAAATATATTAAAAGTAATCTTTTCCTTAGGTGACTCCAACAAAATTCCTGCGAACCGCGTTTAGTATTCGGGGACTCACATCAACATACATATCGAAGGTATTTCTGCGAACGGAGATGGCGCTAAAAAGTCGAAACGTATTAGGACCGAGATCCTTGGAAAGATCGCGATCTTCAGACAATTTACCGTCGAGTCATTCACAGATGAACATTCAAATGATGTCTAATACACTTACGATTAGGGAGGTAAAGTATTATTAGTAATTATTATCACTTTTATTCAATTAAAACTAGAACTAAGCAATTTTTACACCAAAACTATTATTTTACCATCTTTGTAACTTTTGTTACTTTACAAAACCCTAATTTAATTTATATCTGCAATATCTATAGACAAGCATTATACACTACTAACAATATTGTTAAAACGTAATTAACATAGATATTAGCGTGGGGAGACAGTTATCCATTATTTTTTCGTTAGATGGTTGTAGTATATATCCCGTGAAATATTAACTTGTGCTCATGGGGACATTCCATATTATACAAAAATCTTTCATATTTTCTTGAATAGTCGAGTCAGTTGTGAAAATATAGAGGTTAATAAAAAGGACAGTTTTACAATTTTGCTTTGATAAAAGCGAAAATGCAAGTCAGGCGGCAGAAATTGTGAATGTTGTTTATGGTTCCGATACTGTCACAGTTATTATATTATTATATATTCCAGTCAAGTATTTTCGATATTAAAGATATATATAGATAAGACTATTCAAGCTATGTTTAATAAAATCTTGAAATAAACGTGAAAATAATGGCTTTCTTTTTCCCTAAACTAATATTTAGATTTGTTGAAATATCGATAAAGTCATGTTAATTTCCTCTTACCAATAACAGGTCTAGGCTTTTTTTTTTATATAGAATATCGTTACATATATTGTGTAATCAAAAACAATTATTGATGTCAGTTTTGCGGAAAAGAAAAATAATGATTCATTTCAATATTATTATGAATATTCTTACATGTGAAACAGATGAAAAAGGCGAGTTTAGTTGTCGAACAAAAACTATACATATAAGTGAATAATATTCCAGGGATATTAAATGAATATGATTAACATAATAAAGACATATTATGTTTTTATTAACCCTTTCGCTACGGAGGTTTAGCCCGCCATAGTGCCACTCCTGAACGGAACAGTGGATACACTGTAAAAAATTCATCACAATTTGCTTTGAATGAAAGTGATTCTATTCAGACGAGAAAGACTATTTTCAAATTGAATAGAAAAATATTTAAAATAATACAATTCTTTTGTTTTCAATTATACGTTTTTAAGAGTGTAATGTATTGTGGAAGAAAAGGGATTTTTCTTTAAAACAATATACTTATAATATTTACATAATATATAAACTTATTTAGTTGGTAAAAAAGTCTTATTAACAATTAAAAATTGGAGAAATAGTATAACAGTTTCATTGAAAATGGTTCGATAAGAGTTACATAGAAAAAGGTTTCTTCCAAAAACCTTTCTTGTCATATAATATTATTTAAAACATAAAAAACATGTGATATCATTGGAGTTAAAGTAGTTAAAAATATTAAATAAAAGAAAGTCACACCGAGGAAGCATAATGATGATACACCCCTGGCTCAGGTAGTTAGTTTAGTTAGGTTTTTTTTTAAATATGGGATACAGGCAACATCCCGTCGACGAGAGTTTGTTAGAATCTTAATGCGCAGCCATATGTACAATATAGGAAAAATTACTATGCCAGCACAGTAAAAATTACCGTATTTTCAAATATGTCAATGTGTTTTATCATAATTTTTACTGTCCTGACACGATAATTTTTCCTATATTGTATACATGGCCGCGCTTTAAGGTTCCAGCACAACAATTCTTAATGTGGCCTAAAAATAAAACGTTTCTATAATACGAAATTTAAACAAACTCTATTTTTCTTTTGTTTTCAAACGTCTAAAGGACTATTTACAACAAATAAAAAATAATAACAGACATTGTTATTGTTTTTGTCTTGTTAATTTGCCCTTTCGCATATTAAAAACAAAGAAGTTTCGTTGACGTTTTTAATTTGAAAAACGTTTTATTCTTCAGTTTCATCGATTTTTTTTCAGTTACGTATTAAATTTTAACACCTATACCAGTACAATTGTTTTATATAAAATATTACGTATATGTGATAATCTTGGAATTTACTTGTAAGAATATTCATTATACTGCATTATTGTGAAACAAATACTTCTGAGGTGGTTGCTGAGGACTAAAAATAAGATATGGTATAGTTAAAACAAATAAATTTATGTTATTAAAAATATATATATTTAAATAAAACATTGTAGAAAGCACCAATTTAAGAAATTTCAATTATGTTTAATTAACCGAGAGAAAGTTTCTTTCAAAATTAAACAAGTGTTTGAAGCTAAATGAAATTATTGACATTGTTGATTATAACGTTGTCATTATCATTATGTTACCTTATGTTTCATACTGATCTCAATTCAAATTTACTATTTAAAATAAATAACCGAACAATTCAATTTCAATCATTCACTTTGTTTTCAGAGAGAATGCGACGAAACATACAAAAGCAGGGTATTGTATAATTGTCTTTCTGAAAAATATGCCGTTTGTTTCATGTGCTGTTGTCTATTTATATGCAACTTAGTTTTATTTCGTTTCTTTTTCCATTTTTTCTTTTTTTTAGTTTTTATAAAATTCACAAGATTCATCTACAATTATACATATTAACTTCAGCTTGATTGCTGTCACTACTGCGCTCCACAAATACAATTCAAATGCTACATTTTATCAACCAATTATTTTTACAGAAGTAATAGACTGATAATGGTTATGATTTGCTAAGGTATGCATATTAACAGTAATAAGCACGCGCGCGCACACACACACACACACACACGCACACCACACAATAAATAAATAAATAAACTGTTGTATAATGATCCGATTGAAATATGTCAGAGGACGAGAGTTTAATTGTACTTTTATCTCAAATATTAGTACCTTGAATAAGTTCTCGCTGTTTTTTTACAAAATAGAAACTTTATTTAAAATATAAGGAACAAAAACATTTTATTTAAAGTATTGCCCATCACTAGAGACCACTTTCTCCCATCTTTCTGGCAGTACATGGATCCCGGGTCGGAAAAACGACATGTCTTTTGAGGCTATCCAAGAATCGATCCATTTTTCAGCTTCTTCATAAGAATGAAAGTGCTGGTCAGCTAGGCCATGTACCATCGATCGGAATAGATGAAAATCGGAAGGGGCTATACCAGGTGAATACGGCAGAATTTCCCATTTAAGAGTTTCTAGGTACGTTCTCACTGGTTTTGCAACATGAGGCCAAGCGTTGTCATGAAACAAAATCACTTTGTCGAGTCTCTGCGCGTATAGCGGCCGTTTTTCTTTCAGGGCTCGACTCAAACGCATCAACTGAAGTCGATAGCGATCCCCCGTGATAGTCTCGTTCGGTTTAAGTAGTTCATAATAAATTACACCCTGCTGATCCCACCAAATACAGAGAAGAAGCTTCGAACCATCGATATTTGGTTTTGCGAACAGTGTAGATGCATGGCCGGGCTTTCTTCCTCTTTTCATCGCCAGTCACGATACGGTGCCAAAAACCTTTTCTTATCTGCCGTTGAAGCAGTAGTTTACACGTGCCAAAACACAGTTCGACGTCTCTTGGTTTCAATTCATACGGCACCCAATGTCCTTGCTTCTGGATTATTCCTAACCCATTTAAACGTTTTGAAACAGTTGAATTATTAACTTATAATGTTGTTCCAAGTTTTGTTAGCGTCTGAGATGGGTCTTCATCGAGTAATTGCTCTAATTCTTTGTCTTCCAATTTTTTCGGTGCGCCAGAACGTTCTTTATCCTCACGTTCAAAATCATTATTTTTGAAGGGTCGAAACCAGTCTCTGCATGTCGTATCCGACAGAGCATTGTCACCATTAGTCTCGACAAGAATTCTATGTGCTTCAGCTGCAGATTTCTTTTGAATAAAGTAGTGTAATAAAATTCCCCGTAAATACACTTTATTCAGCACAAAAGTAGATATTTTCAGAACTAATAAAAAATGACTTTGTTTACACTAAAATGAACTATCATACACTGAAATTTAAGGTTAGATACAGTACTTCCTTGCATGTGCGTTATTATTTGAAATTCTATGCACGGAGTATTGCTACTTCCATCTTTGAAGAAACAGCGAGAACTTATTCAAGGTCCTAATACAATTCAAGCAAGGCGTTTTTTAATTTGAGAAACGCTATAAAATTAAGGATAGTAAAATTATCACTTTTTCTGTTAAAGTTTTGGACAATTAACATAAAACTGCAGAATTACTTTGAGGTTTATTGCTTCTGATTATATTAATTCATTAATTCTTATTAATTATATATATGAAGATTCTATGAAAATATAATGAGATTGAACATAATTTTGTTCAGTTTGAATTCAAATTGTGACTGTAGGAAATAACCATTGAAATTCTATCCCAATTCTGGTACAGCACTCTCAGCCAAATTAAACTCTGGCATATAAATACGAGTCGGTAATGACTCAAGTTTGGTTATCAACAGAAACAAATAAACTAAATGTAGATATGTTAGGCGAAATATCAATGTTAAAATTCAGCCAGACTTAAATTAGTATCAATGTCTTTTTCATTGAATAAATCAATGAAATCAAAAAATTGTTCAGTACAAGACAGAAAAATTGTTAATGTTGGTAAATATCTAGTGGTAAATGGCTTATAATTAAAAATGCCAATTATATACCTACACAATGCCACTTATTATTCAGCATATTCTTACATTGAACAATTTTTTTGTATCAACAGTATTGGCATAAGTTTGATGAATTTTGGCTTTAATATTTTATTACATTAATTTTGTTTCTATTGAATACCAAGCTCGAACGGGTACTAGGTCGTATTTGTTTACCAGAGTTTGACTGACAGTTTTATACCAAAATCAGACTAGTAGATACTTTCTGGATATTTTCTATTGGAAATCCTAAAGTTATTTTTACTGATTTAAGTTAATAAATGACATATTCCATAGTGGTAGTTTAAACCTGTATTGTTCTAATACTATATTAGAAACTCACTATTTCAAATAGTGAAATAGTGAATAGAATTGAGCCAAAATTTGACATAATGCAACGTAAAAGTGAGAGAATCGTTGGATATAGCTTGTTATCAAATTGTAATTTTAATTATACAAATTAATAATTATATCGCGGTACAAAGACAGACTGCAGAATATCTTGAAAAAATGATAATTAGTAAAAAATTGATTACACGTTTGCAAATAAAGTGTACTCAACGATTCTCTCACATTTACATTACATTCAATCAAATTCTAGTGCTGTTTTGTTCACTACTTAACCCAAGGTACCGGACGGCATTTTTAATGTATATGTATTCAAGAATCACATTAAGGTGAAACGTCACTCGTTAGCTAACTCAAAATGAAGATAACCTAAAAAATAATACATTTTTAAATATATTGTAAAATAAAAATTCATTTATAAAAAATGCAACGTACGTCAAAAGTTAAACAAGTTTAGAATGTTTTAAATTAGTTTTTTTTTTGAAACCATTTCCAAAAGATAGATATTTGAGAAGAGTTGCAATATGTAAAAACTAATTTAGAACATTCTAAACTTGTTTAACTTTTGACGTAACTAACGAAGATCCTAGCCAGAAGATCGAACGTATAAGGCAGAGTAAAAAAATACTACTCAATTATTCATTTAATTTTTATAAACGAAAACGTCAAAGTCGATACTGTAGAGCATTAGCCATGATTTGAACATAACCTTAAGGTGATTCTTCAAACTTACATATCAAAAATGCCATTCAGTACCCAGGGTCAGTAGTAATCAAAATTGTACCAAAATTTAATAAAACGTAATGTAAAAGTAAGAGACTTGTCTGATAAACATTATTTGCCAAATTCTAACTTTGTTTTTTATTAATTATCGTTTTAATTATTTATCCGCTGCCATGTCCCTCTTTTCTTCAAGATATATTTATTAAATTTCTTACATAATAATTATAATTTGTCAAATAAAGTATATTTTTTCGTTTGCTCGAGAGGAAGCAGTATTTTTCAAGATTCTTTAACAATATTCATCAGTGTATATATTTTTGCGAATTTCCGTTGTCCTACTCCTATGTTCATATCATAAAATATAGATTAACTAAATTTTTATTATAAACGACACTAAGTCTGCGACAGTAGTCTTCATACATCACCTTAAACTGTCCAAACTATGAACAATGAATATGCCATTTATCAACTTAAAATCAATTCTAGCACAATTATTTGTCGATGCAGAGCTGTCTTAGTGATACTGTGCTGTGTTATACCATTTGTTTAACAGTACAGTTTATTATATTTAAACAGTATTTATCCAGTGTTATTACTTCAGTACTGACATGATTTCGTCACTACAATGGGAAACAAATATTCCAATTCAAGATGGCAGTACTGGTACCAGCTTTGTATCAGTAAGTTTTTGACTTACTGGCCAAGCGTTCTACTACTTAACAGTAATGAACAATCATGACTAATTTTGGTCTATGGAGTATATCGATATTTACTCCTATCAGTTAGTGTGCTATTTGCACTAATATAAATACTTATGCTATAGATTAAACAAGTCATATGACTATTGATTCCTATAGAAGCAGTTGTATGTTTAGCCAATCGGTTATAATTCTAATGGATCCTAATGTTTAGTTAGGCCTTCTCATTATGTGATAAATTTCAATTGAAATTTACCTTAAACAAAATTATAATTCAAGCTCATTAAAAAAATAAATAAAATAGTAATACAAGAAGGTAACTAGAATCAGTTACCGCTGTAATTTTTTCTTTGTTTTAGTGTAATCTTTTATTCACACGAATTATTTTCAGCGTGTAATTGTTTTCAATTGGTCAACTACGATTGGTTTGAATGATTTTAGCGATAAATTTTGACTAATTAAAAGATCGACTTAATGATCGTTTACTGGATGTATGAGATAAAATGTTGAACTATAGTTATTTCGCTTCTTCTGTATCAGCGGGGTGAGCACTCGATCGCCCTGATACCTCGGAGGCTTATATTGCAATTGTCATGAGGAGCATGTCTTTCTAATCGATAGTCTCGTATTATCTTGTGTTTTGCTGCACTTCTGGAATGATGCTGGAATTAACAATGGTGGGTGCAGGGTGCTCACAGTCCTGGACCACGCACTCTCTCGATGGGGGTTTACCCAATACAAAATGTAGAGTCCAAAATTGTGGGCTCAAATGATGTAAGTACTTAACGCCCAGAAAAGTCGCTTTCGTACTTTTTAGTATTGTTCGTAGGAATTGTTTATTTATAGTTTCCGCAGCATGCTCTTTCTTTTATACCAAGACAACGAATTAAATCTGTTCTAATGGAGTTCTATTTGGGCGAGATTCAATTTTTTCATATATTACTGCTTTCACTGATAATTATTATTATTATTAGTTTAATGTACATTATGCGGATTCTGATGCAAAAAAAAACAATATATTTATATTATTCGCTGAATGTAATGAAATTTTAATGCAGACATTGAGTTCTACGTAAATAGCTGTTTACTTCATAGTTTAAATTCATTCATCCACTTGTCTTCCTTGACCTTTTATCATTTTCACAATTAAAAAGTTATTTTTTATTATATTGTAGAAAATGTGTATGAAAATTATAAAAATAAATTCTGTTGCATTACTGTATAGAAACCTATTGTCCTAGTACACAATAGCACACAATAGTTGTGGTTTTTTATCGTCCATTTTCTTAGATACCGAGTTTTGTTTCCATACGAATACTCAATTAGTATCATATTCTATCATATCTTAACATCGTTCGGCTGGGGTAATAATTTAAAGAGGTGTATACTGTTTCATATCTTACTCAATTAAACGATTCATAAACTTTTTATCCAAGTACAACTTGACAATTATAGTTTATTACAATAACACACTTTAATCATTCACATAGCAATATACAGTATAAAATATACTTTATACAAGCATGACTTCTAATTTGCTGTTTAGGTTTTTCACTTATGTATTTCAAATATTTTAATGGACACAGACACAATTATATGTTTGCAAATATTTAGTAATTTCGCACATACAAATTACTGCTTTTACACTACATATATTGTGCATGAATAAAGTAATAAAAATGATTTTGTTTAAACTAAAGCACAAATCTTTTTGTTTAAAATTTCTAATTAAATGTTTTAATAAAATTAAATTTTAATTTGAAAAATTGCATTTATTGAAATAAATGCATGATAAATTAGAATATATATATAAAAACTGTTGGTCAACCTGCAGAAAAACTACCTCCCTGCAAACTTACATAATTACTATTGATTTTGCTTCGTTTCGCGCTACAAATGACGGGAAAAATAATTTAAAGAGGCGCTCTCAAATATATATTTTGAAAAAATTAATTTAAAGATGTACATTACTTGGGTGCAATTTGAACGTATTTTAAGACATCCCCAGTAATAATGAAACATGTGCGGCATATACGTTTTTTCTTAATTCATATATGGCCATACATGATTGACATATAGTAATAATTGATTTTAAGGTAAGGAATTTTTTGAAAGCATATGTGGCTAGAATATTATATCAATTATTGCCATATATCGACCATTTATGATCATATATGGCTATATGTGAATTAAGAAGAAACATATATGTCCATATGTGAATTTGGTAAACTTGCAGAAAAACTACCTCACGCCCTATTTACATAATTCCTTTTTGTTTTGTTTCATTTCGTGCTACAAATGACGAGAAAAATAATATAAAGATGCGCTTTTAAGTAAACATTTACAACATGTAGAATAATTGTTCTATAAATGTTTTAGACTACTGACATTAAATATTTATATAACACATATACAATGAATAATAGATACACGGCGAAAAAAATTTATATATTTTTTATTAATAGTTCGCGTAAAATTAACAAACTGAGTGCTAAAGCAGTGACAAAGGCCTTAGTTTTGTAATCTTTATTAAAAGTTTATTTTTATTTAATAAAGCATAAATAAAAATTATTATGCAGTTTGATAAAAATCGTGTACAGTTTATTAATATTTAATAATAAGAAATATTTATATA
>JABFPN010002945.1:0-19889 GCA_022817305.1 Leptoteleia sp. ZL-2020
ATCTTAAAATTATGTATTTAATTAATATAAAAGGAATACTTTAATAATCAGCTTACTTTTTTTATTTTAAAATGAAATATCATTAGAGGAATTTAATTTTATTTTAAGCAGATCATTTTTAAGAGTGCAGAGATAACCCAAAATTTAAAACGCCATATTTCAATAAAACGTAACGCAAAGGTATGGGGGGAAAGCAAGCTTTCATTTTATTTGAATTCAGAATTCGCATTGCTATTAACGTATTATCTAAAATAGCAAGTATTTCTGCGCAACTTCTTATCATTGCATGTAATTCGAATCGTGTTGATAACAAATATGATTCCATTCTATAAAATATGTTTCGCCATCTTGATGTGTCCCAATTTATCAGAATTTAGAGTGCCTTTTGTTGAGATAGTTTAATTACTTCCATTCAATTATCTAAATGCTAATTTCAATATTAATATGCACATGTTTAATTGAAATTTATATGTATTAATATACTTAAACTTTGATTTAATTCGCCTGATTTATAACAGTGCTGAGTTATCTTGAAGCAGCATTGTAATATCATATACATTTAATCATTTTAATTAATCATTCTGATTCAATTTTAATAATAAGTTAATCACACACACACATTTTGCTCAGTTTTCATCAAATTGAATATGCATCAAGAATGGAAGATTTTTCATGTTATGCATTAATGTGTGATATTCCTGAAATAGTTCCAGGAAAGTTTAACATGCTATGGATTGCAAGAAAAGAGTGAAATAAATCTGCCACGGTCGGATAAAAGTTTGAAAAGTCTGTATGAGCACTTTCATATATATATTTAAGAATAAAGTTTTAAATTTTTGAGTAGAAAAATGTGAAATACGTCAATTGAAGAGCCGAATGTAATAAGGAGACTGACGTTCGAAACCGGCATTCTGTATTTTCTAGACTGTAGAAATTGGAGTCAATGGCTCTGTAGTCTTTTATTGCCCAAAGGGCCTCCTAGTCTCGGGGGATTCCCCCGCTCGAAATCAATTTTTTCTTTGTTACTCTTAACTTTGTTATAATAAAGTGTAAGCAAGTATACTAAAGAGATTTAAAATTGTTCAACTTTTACTATTTTTAATACAGGTATTTCTTAATTTTTAATACAGATTTATACTTAATTTTTAACCATTGTAACTATGTATTTTGAAATGTAACTTCAAAATCACCATCGCTTCTTTTCTTATCTTGGAGTTATGAAACAAGTTCAAGTTCATATAACTACCGCTCGCTAATAAAATTTCCCTTCCTCCACTTTTCTCTGATTCATCTCGGTTTCATAGAAAATTTACAATATTCCAATTTTACTCGGAATGAAACAAATTTCCAAAACGGTGCCCATTTTTTTATTACCAATATGTCAGAATAATTTGAAAATTTTCAATTTTCACCCGAGAAGCATTTCTTGAAAATACAATGTACTGGTTTTAAAATTCAATCCCGTTATTACATTCGTGTGTTATAATTGTCCGATAAAACTATTATTTAAACAAATATAGATATTGCACTCGGAATGTACTGGTTATCATAATATTATGTGTAATTATTTTCAGAGACAATTGTAGATAAGTTTGCTTAATCTAGCTGCCGTTTATTATACGGAAAATTGTGGTGAACTGTTCAAGGAAAACTAATTTTATTTATATAATCCTTGACAAGTTTACACTTCAAGTGCAAGGAAACGTTTCATTAAACTACTCACTTTATCAATGAGTTACAAATAAAATTACCATACTTTTGCAATATTTCATTTAAAAGTTTGGTTTAAAAGAGTTTAATTTGTACATCTTTCACTTGATTAAAATTGATACAGACTGTAACGAAACAAAATGAATGCGTGTGGCAAAAATGAAATATTGAAATAGCTAAAAATATTTTAATGGATTTTAAGTGATTAAATATTTATACTAAAAGCCCACAGTAATGGTAAACAAATCAATAATATTTTACTAATCGATTTATGCACCGGCACTAAACTGAAGAAGAAGAAGAAGAAGTAGAAGAAGAGGAAGAAGAAGAAGACTAAGACGAAGAAGGTAGACGACAAATCAATAAAAGGCGTTCCACTTGGGCTTAGTCTTATTCCAAAATACTTTTAGATACACCAATAAATATATTAGTTTTCGGAACCACTTTGTGAAAGTGCTTTGCAAAAGCTTATACAACTCGATACAAAATGGTACCTCCTTTTAGCAAGTGCTTGAAAAAAAAAAGGGAGAATTATATTTATTGATGAATATTCATGGACTTGAAACAAAAGATCGCAATCATGAATAAAACAGCGAGCAAATACTTTTGTGTCTTTTACATAGGATAAGATTTTAATATGCATGAATTAAGAGACTAAGTCATTAAATAACGTGGAAAGTCGTTCATTTCATCTTTATTAACGCACCGCTTGTGGGATTAGAACGAAATCATCATTCTCATTGCGTCCCAATTTATAAAAAGTCCCTTTCTTGATACTAATTATTGAATTTAAATTTAATAATCCACTTTCCAGATTCGTTGATTGAAATGCTTCAATGAAACTTTCACGAGCTTTTAAAACTGAAAGATAACCGAGCGAACATTATTACTATTAATTAATCGTACTCGTATTAAATTAATTCCCAACGTTAATATTTTTATTATCGTATGGAGAGTAAAAAGTGAGCAAACGGTACTTTAAATGCTAAAAAATTTGGACAGGATTGTTTTCCAAAGCGAGCTTGAACGAATTTTATTTAACCAAGGTTGTTGGAAATTGTTAATGCAGTATTTAATAACATCATGCATTGAATATAACAACGTTCGGTGGTAAAACGATGGAGTTAGCTTGCGCGGGTTGTAATAATCGTGCAAAAAAGTAAGTATCATGGTACTTAAGACTATAACTTTTGATGACTCTTAAGGTAATAGTTCCAGTACATATACTCGAAAGGAAAAATAAAGTTTACCCCCCTATAAATTTCACAGAAATGAAGTTTGATACGTATTCATGAAGACGCTCAAGATGGTGTATCTAGTTTAACATTCTGTTTGAATTTATAACAAAATTAATTTTTTTAAAATACAGCTTGAATGTTACCGTTTAAATTAAATACTGAACTCAGAAACAAATCTCAATTGTCACAAAAAGATGAAGAAAAATGACTAAGATTGTTAATAAACTATGTCAGAAATATCATTTTCTTAATAATAATTATTTTATTTTCGAAAACGTCGTACAAAAATTACTATTTCAGCTTAGTAACTGAATAAATAATTTGTTTCAACACTTTTGTATTTTTTTGTTTCAATTTATTCTTCTCCGTGTAGCTGCTTAAACGTGCGCGAATAAACATTCGCGTACATCAATCTTTCAATCAAAATTACCATCTTATCATTGTCGTTACTTTGAACAATCGCTTTTTTCTCATCAGCCTTATATATTCATTCGTTAAATTTCCTCGTGATTTATAAACAAACTTTGCTGAAAAGCTACTCTCCAAAGCCCTCGAAGGTTTGAATTCAAATGAGAGAGAGAAAGGGAGAAGGGGCGGGGGGGGCAAGAAAATAAAAATATAATAAAAAGCAAACAGATTGGTTTTAACGAAACCGAAGCTCTGTGCTTTTGTTGTTTCAGGCATCGAGTAGTTTGTCAATAAAATTGTCATTTTGATCAATCGCGTGCCTTTCGCTATTCACCGCTAATCTCTTTGCGATTGAATTTTTC
Source organism: Leptoteleia sp. ZL-2020 (assembly GCA_022817305.1). Classification (NCBI taxonomy): domain Eukaryota; kingdom Metazoa; phylum Arthropoda; class Insecta; order Hymenoptera; family Scelionidae; genus Leptoteleia; species Leptoteleia sp. ZL-2020. The sequence goes on from JABFPN010002945.1 coordinate 3,719, forward strand.
TTATCCGTGGCGAGAAATACGAATTTCGGATCATCTTCAGCGGCGTCGTCGGTAATCTCACTTATATTTCCATCAGCGGCATCCTTCGCTTTGTAATTTCCATAAACTGATATCATCATTATGCGCTTAAAGCGATAAAGCGGATCGCCCGAGTCGCAATTAACCGCCAAACAAAATGTTCCTTCGCGATAATTTCAATGCACCGTCGGTTGGCCCCGCTCGTTTTCGCTTTCCATTATGAATTTCGTTATTTAAACGCGTCATTCTGAGACGAGGCTGACGCGACGCGAAACTGCTAAAACAAATATTTAAATTACAGCACTGCAGTGATAATATTATTTCTGGAATGCGCCCCCGCTCTGTGCGCAACAGCTATGCGAATAATTCGCATAGCCAGCTCGCACTTCTATAATTACGCGAATTACAAAAATTACGGCAAGAAAATCGTTGATTAACAAGCGCCCGCCGGTGCGAGCTGCGAAAATGCAAAATCCATTCGTAATTACCGTTTATAACGGGCAAATAAAATCAAATATCATTTGGATTATTGCCAACATTCGGCGAATTTGAATCGCGCGATAACATTTTTACCCATTCAATTGACAACTGAACAATGGGAACAAAAATGCCATTTAGGAGCCAGTGTTGCAGTAAAGTTTGACAATTGTACACGAATAAAAAATGTAATTTCAAACTTTGTTATCTCGAGCATTATACTTCTATTTCATTCTTAGCGGAAATTGCAATTTCAATTTTAAAAAGCCCCCTTAATTTTGTTGCCAATGCAAAAAAAAAATGTTAATTTCAAGGTAAAATTTAGCCTCGTTCTTAAATGCTTTTTCATTACGGAGTTTCGCATTTCATCGACCTTTTTTCGCTTGTAAATGAATCGATGGAAATGGAAATGCATGATTTTTCCGTGCACCAAGTATAAAGAAAGATATTACGGAAAATATCAATTATCAGCCAATTATGAAAACATTCGGCATTACGATTTTTCTTCTTTCGCATTCTTTGCATGGATCGAATAACGTGCCAATTGATTCCTAGACTTTTTAAGTCTAAATATTTTATTTATACATTTCTCGTTTGTTTGATGAAGTTTTTAAACAATTAAATGTATTCCCTAGGGAATTGTTTTTATTTTATTACGAATAATTGATTCGGCATAGAATCGAGTATGACTTTTGAAAGCTGCACTTACGGGGAAAAACATTTACATGTTTAATAATAAGTAATTAAATATGTTTCAGAGAAATAAGTATATTCACTTTTCTCACGTATAAACTGTGTTTGTAATATACAATACAATAACTCGTTCTAGAAACATGAAATCCAGAATAAAATTAGAAAATGATAGTAAAGATAAATCGAAATATAAATAAAATGTATATATTATGAAATCAAATAAAAGTATTACAGCAGATGCTGCGAATAAGAATGCAACAAATAAAAGTGGAAAACTTTTGATGCTGAAGTAAACTTGTAAAATTTGTTTTGTAAATGACCACAATAAATTTGATGGTTAACGTATCGCAACAAGTTTTCAATAAAGAAATTAATAAAAAAAATTATATTAATATAATATAATAATCAAGTTTTATCTTATTATATGCTTTAATAAAAAAAGATTTCACATTTCATAATTATAAGCTATAAAAATCTTAGAAAAGTCATCGGGTGTGCTCTTGAAGAATAATTTTCCCATAGGTAGTTTACTTTTACTGGTTTTTGCAAATAAATTACAACTTGCGCTGGGGAATGAGGTTACGAGTAACACCAGAGAACCTTTAATCACACATATGTGTCTTACGAGAATTAAATGTCTGCGATTTTCACAGCTATTACTAGTAAAGCTCGTTAAAAAAAGAGATTACTTTATTAAGGCCAAAATACTGTATTGACCTATGATTAAAATATTGATGTAGACATAAAAGAATTCTATAATATAATCGTAAGTAAATATAAAATGTTTAAAGCAATAAGAAAGTAGTATTTCTATATATTATTCACAAAGAAATTTCATTAATTTAAGAATTTTTTAAGAAAAATATTTTAAAAATTTATCATCAGATCACTGTCTAAATAACTTTCTGTTTTTTTTTTTTTATTAAATATATTTCCATAATAAAATAACTATCCCAAAGTTCAAAATAAAAAATCAAACTTATTCGTCGATTGTTATTCGAATTTTATAATTGTTTCGTCTATTACCAATACAAAAATATAATACATTTACAAAGTTCATAAAAATATCATATTACACAATAAATGTTTTGAAATATATTTCACCTAAATTCCGAATAATTGTTTAATTGTATCAATTAATTCGATTCTTTTTTTTAATTATTAGTTTCAGATTTACATCGAAAGAATATGAAAAATAAAGCTGCAACACCAGCGTGTAACACAGGATAAATCCTCTTTACCCAATCATTCCATAATATTTCGTTTTTATTCCATTTGCGTGGTCTTTTACTCTACCCAAGTTAATTTCGTCGACACGGAAAAAACTAAAAAAAAAAAAAAAATAAAGAAAAACATACAAGAAGCTTAAAAAGTATGAAAAAAATTGAAAAGAAAAAACGACGAGAAATAAAAAGAAACTGTAACGTGACGTTAATCTGTTTACATTTTACCGAAGAATAATAAAATGTTCGTTTGACGCAATAAAGCGTCTTCAAATGATAAAAGGACCCATCACAACCTTAAATCTCGCTATGCAAATGTCTCGACGAGAAAGCACATTTTACTGCGGATTTAAGGATGCAATAACTTAATATTTAAAGTAGTACGTAAAGAATCGAAAATGGCTATTCGCGCCCACAATATTCATGCATAGAAGCAACGCTAAAACGCTAAGAAAAAAACAAAGAAAAAAACAAAAAAAAGGAAAAGGAAAAGTAATACTTATTCGATGCACGATTTTTCGTCTTTCCACTCTTTTTTTTTTTTGCCCTTGTTACATTTTTTTAATTTTTATCACAATGAAATTTAACAGAAAAATGCCATTTACATGTCGAGCACGCTCAAAAGCCCGTAAAGTAGTTGGATAAACGCGAGTTCCGTTGAGCCACCCCCCCTCCCCACCCCTCTCTTCTACGAACATCCCCTGAAGTTCATGCACAAGTGACGCTCGATAAAAATGACTCGATGCGTACGCTTATGTCTCATCATTCGTCGCATAAATTCCGCGAAAACAATATCGTTGCAATTGTGTCACGTCACAAACTACTTTCGATCAACAAATAACGTTCGGAGGAAATTGCAACGGCAGATTTCGCGTTGCGATTTTTCTTCCCCCCCTCGATATCGCCGTAAAAGTTGCTTTCGATTAAATATAATGAACCCATCAGTAATGCTGAATATCAGTATTTTTTCTTCAAATGAATTCAGCAAAATAAATATTCCCTGTTAGCGTGGCTTGAAGTTGCAGACGTGACGCTAAATGCGTTTATAAAAAATATTTGAAAACATTGTAATCTTTTTTTTTTTTTTTTAGTATTTTGAGGACATAACAGGCAATGCTACAAAAGTACAATGAAGTACTGCGATCAAAAATTATTAAATGTATTCATCCATGAACAAAATGCACAAAAAAAATATGAAGTGCATTACTAAATTTCTATTTCAGTTAGATATATTGTTTGGCCATTATTGGGATAAGTAGAAATTATAATTATCGTAGCCAAATAAATTGATGTGAGTCGAATTGATGAAATCTAATCTAGCTAGTTTCAATTTACATACACTGTATGGCTGAATCAGTCATACAAATTTATCTAATCCAAAACATAGTGATATCCAAGTAGTTTTCCTTGACATATTGAGGTTATGTTCAGTCCCCATAAGATAAGTGTATGGTTGAATCAGCCATACAGTTGATGTAACGTTTAATTATTCATTTTAGTCGATTTAATATCTAGGTCCTTCTGCAAATACAATAAATCCTTACTAAATTAGTTAAAAATTGCTAAATAAACTCATTTACATACCAAATCGAAAATTTTTTTTCAGTGCATCATTCAATTACTGGGATATTTAAACGGGAAATTGTAATAAATAAAAGAATTTGTAAAATTATAAAAGAAAGTATAAAAAAATGTATACTCAATCTGTATGATGACTAGAGACCTGGATAATTAGTTGAAATAAAGTTACAATAATAAAGACTTATTAATTAGCTGTTTGGTTAACTCAAGTTTGTACATTAAAGTTTTCATAATATATTTCATCGAGTCAAAAAGACTGAATCGGAGAATTAAATGTAAAATGGTACTTTAATTCGTTCAATTTGTAGTGGCATTTAGAATTGTACAATAAATTAGAATCTCGTTGTCTAAAATAAAATGTAAGTCAGATATTCGTTTGGACTTGGATGTATATTATACGGAAATGTTTTATATGCCATAAAAAATTTATACACTCTTAAAAATTTACTGCTTTACTGAAAATATACGCTTTTTCCATTAAAAAGGAATTTTATCGAGTTACGATAATATTTACAAACAAAAATGTATCTAGGTGAATCATCATAAGAGAGTGTGTTGATGAGAAAACTTGTGTGTCTATAGAGATATTATCTGCCCGAAATAATTTCATTTACAAGCTACGAACAATTTGGCAAGCGCATAAGTTTAATTCACTTTGTTAAAGTATAACATTATTTAATAAATCCAAGTTTAATTTCAACTAAATTCAAATTTAATTGCATTCCGAGTAAAATAAATTGTATTATACGGAAATATGCTCCGGGGAATATCTGTTGTGAGTCACCATAAAAAAAACTTTACAACAATAATAAAGTTGTATATTTTAACATTATCATATTGTAAAATAATATCTACGCCGAAACATAGGATTGCTATTAAAAGTTTATCGCAAACAATAAGGGTAACCATAATGATTGAAATATTTCAAAAATGGTAAATTTTCAATCCAATAATAAATCCAGTTTGCTTCCATTTGCGGAATTGTTGCATCCCGCGGCTTTCGTCGCGAAATTACGTATTAATTCCACGATTTTCTGCAGCACTTGGTTGTAATAAATGTTCACATATGTGTATAATGTGTACACGAAAATGCGCGGGGCAACTCTTGACATTCGTAAAAACGCGTACTTGACCAACGTAAACGACGGCATAATATATGTTTAGACCAATAAATTATGTACGCGAAATGAAATTTCATTAAATATAATTTTACTGCGGCATTTTTGGAGCGCTCTTTCTTGTCCTCGTTACTTCAAACATTTCTCCCGCGATATACAACCATTTCTGCTTTACTTTGATTGTACTTTGCGTAACAATATTGTTTAATATTTTACTTGTATTTACCCGGGAAATTGTCGTTTCCCGCGGTTAACAAAGTTCAAACAATTTCACCCGCGGCTAATACATTTTGTTTACTTTCTTTAGTAGCAGTTACAGTTTAAAAGAGTTAACATAATTCAACATGTACAAATTTAAAGGAAATTAACTATTATATTAAAACGGCAAGAAACTAGTTGCACTATATATAAAAAAATAATTACATTTCTTAAACAAAGTAAAATAATAATGGCGCAGCTTTCAGTTAGAATTGCAAATTACTATTCCACGCGAGATTTAATTCAAAGTCGAAAAAGACCATTCGAATAATTTCGATCGAAAAATATTAGTTGCGTATTTTTGCGCAATTTATGAAATTTCATAATTTTGATAAAACATTCTCAAGTGACCAGTTAACTGGTGCGAAAATTGGAAACATTTCCAAAAAAAAAAAAAAAAAAAATTCAATTTTTATAGTGAACAATTAATTTTATTGACCTGCGGCGTGAAACTTTTTTAATATATATTTCCCCGGCTACAATAAATGTACCAGAAAAAACCGTGGAACGATAACAATTATTTTAATCGAATTCCGTTTACGTGAATATTCATTTATCGTTCAAACTGCATAGTAAATAAAATGATTCAAAATATTAACTGAAAACACAATAAACGAATGCATTATTATTCAGTTATCAATACCCTGAATAATTGAATCCTCGTCAACCTTTTTCTACATTATCTCGAGTCTATTATAATGTTTAACTTTTAACAGGCAAAAAGTCGCGTCTATTTCTCAACATTTCGGAAAGTTATCGTTGCAATCTGTAGATTGGCATTTTGCTTAAATAACCGTCCCTAAAATAAATTAGAGTCAGCGGGCTTGGCATCATTCAAACGCGTGCTTATGTTGTATTAATTCGAACACAAAGTCTGCCCTAAGTTATGATTGACTGGAGTTGAACAGACTACAATTTACTAGAGTTTCGAGTTTCTCTCTTATACGCGACATCGTCGATCGAACAAATTGATCATCTGCTGTAAAGTTACTTGCAATGCAATTAAAAATAAATAGCAATTGAGTAACTGCAATTTTAGTGAAGAAGCTAACTAGATGCTAAATTGTTCCTTACTTACAACGCTTTTCAGTCTCACGTATTAACGACGTTTCCTCATAATGGGAATGTGAAATATAATGAAATTGATCTGTGAGAACAAAAGTGATTGATTCTTTTGTACGATTAAATATGGTCTGCTGTATTAAATAAATATATACCATTTTAATGATAGTAATTTTTCAAATTATGCAAGTATATAACCGGTTTACTAACAGTGTTGGTAATTTTTTTTCTCGATGTACATTCTATGTACTTTGTATTATAAAGTAAAATCTCTTTATCTTTTCAGGAAGAAACTTTATATATTAATTAAAGATTCCGCTTTTAGATTAATAATAAGATAACATTGAAATTTTTTTTGCTTTACTTAATACTGACTTATTTCCAATATTTAATAACTTTTGCAAATAATCACTCGGAAATAAAATGTATACAAAAGTGTCGCGATTAATTCACAAGTTCATTACTGACTAAGCACTAAGATTTAGTCGCACATGCGAAGCAGTGAAAACGACATACGAAAGCAGTATGCAACAGATAAACCTAACAAACTACAGTAAATTTACATTTTAATTGCTTTTCAATCTTATCGAAGTATATTCTTCATTACTTTACGTTAAATTTGTTAATAAAATTTACAAACTAAAATGTTTATTACTCACCCCAGATGTAAAATAAAATTTCAATTAATATCGTCAAGAGCCATCAGCACTTTAATCACATTCTCGATCAACGTCTCTAAATCAACATTTAAAATTCCATCATCAACCCTGTACGGAGAAAAATAAATTGAAAAAATACAAAAAAAACTGTTGAAAAAAATTACTAGCTTTTATTAGTAAACGGGTTATATACCTACAGTATCATAATATTTCCCAAAGATCAATTTGAAATTTCGTATACTTTAATAACTATGATAACTAACAAATGTGTGGAATATTTAAACATTATTTGTGAACATATATATGTCAATGCTAAAGATGAAAATTTACCAACTTAAAATAGTAAATTGTAGACAAGTAAAATAATGAATTTTTCTCCAAATATCTCATACATGAATCTAAACAATTATTTTCTATTTTTTTTTATCTATAATTACAATTACGTGGCTACAGTTACGTGTTCGTAAAACAGCTTCGAGTCTAAATTTTTGTAATATTTTGAAGAAATAAATCCAATTGACCAATTGAAACTCGTCGGTGTAGGCGAGGAATGGGAGAGAACTGCATCTCGTCCTCTTTCCATTATAATCGAACTAAACTAACGGCTCCGGCTAGGAGAGTAATTTTTTTTTGTCCCCAATACCAGCATTAAATCAAAAGTAGTCGAACATTATCTCGCGATAATTAAATAGAAAGAAATAAAAAAATCAATTTAATCCTTAATTTCATATAGTACATGATATAATCACTTGTTTATTTCTCATGGACCATAAAACAGCAAAATGTTCTTATCCATTCGATTAACTTTATTATCGACATATGTAAATAATATGTATTATATATCAATCATGTGTAATATAGATTAATGGATAAATAAATTTGTCTGTAGGACTCAATTGATTCTTCCTGAGTGTGTGATTATAAATTAATATAAACCATTACAGACTTTTTTTCGTGAAATTTTGTTCAGTTTTTATGCGTTGGATAATATTTCAATCGTTCGCGTAATGGGTTCTGAAATTTACGTGAACATTTATGTACGATGACAATTTAATGGAGGTGTTTTGTAGTTAAAAGTGTGCGGAAAAGTTGTTCAATGGAAGGACTTTCAAGTTCTGATTAACCATTACCATGTTTAAAAGAAAACAACATTATTTAACAAATATTTATACAATTGCAATCAAGTGTTGAAAAGTATGTTTGAATGTAAAAATGCAAAGAGTATCAACAGTTGTTACGACTAAATTTAATCGAATAATGACTCTATTCGGGATAAATAAGATTAGATTCGTGAAATCAAAGAAGACGAAAGAGTGAAATTACGTGAAAATTGAGTAACAAATAAAAATAAGAATAAGCTATATTATAAAGTCAGCATATCATTCTAGTGTAAAATAACGAATTTAAATGTCTATAAATGGCTGTGCATTCCAGACGATAAATTTTAATATATAATCTTACGAATTTATCATGCAGTTTTTATGATGAAATATTGAAGTGAAACCACTGTAAAACCTATCGGTTATATTTCAAAGTGTTTATATTATTTATTCAGAATTGTAGATAACGCGAGCAAAATAAATAAATAACTGGTGCAACTGAAAAATAAGTTCAAAATGTAGTGTAAATAACTTTTCGGTTATTTTTCCTAATTGTTCAATTGAACTCGATAAACTAGACTGTCTGTTAAAACAACTCGAAATATTCGTAAAACAAGCTAGTCAAATTCATTTATCTCTCTTTATAAAAATTAAAAAACACATTCTATATTTAACGATACTATACTGGGCTACAGTACGTAATACTGTATATAAATTATTTTCAATGTCTTATTTTTAACACTGAACTACATATTTCTCAGTACTAATGAAAGTGGAAAGTTATTTTGGAGTAATAAGTGTACAAATTGGAGCACTAAATGAACATTACTATTGAATTTACTTTTTTTGTTTCACAATAAATATGAAATATTACACGTGTAAATTATTTAAAAAAAAAAATTACTTTCATTTTTCACACTATTAACACTAAATGTTGTCCAGCTTTTAAATCCACTGAAATACCTTATGAAATTATTTCCTTAAATTTTGATTTTAACATTATGACTTTTCATGAGATTATAATAATTTCACTAATGTTTATTATTATAATTATTATTCCGCGCTTTTCGAGTGCTTTCTTGACTAATTAACTGCAACACAATTACTCTGAATATTATTAAAACACAAAAGAATAATAAATGAAATTTTTTTTATACTTGTATAAATATATTCCGTGAATGGCTGAAAGCATTTCCAGGGGTATATTATGCTTAAATTAATCATAAAATAGTCATCTTCATCATAATACAAAGGGCCAGTGAAATGCACTAAATTTTATTCTTCGTTTAACCATAAATTCATAGCCAACGTACATATAAATCATATTTTATTGTTGTTTTAAAAGAAATCTGAATTTGGGGTCTAAATTAACTACGTATTCTTGCGAATATATTTTATAAGTTGACATCGACTTACTGTCAATAATTTGTCATTCTCATTGTCAAATAAATTAAAGTATAACATTGAATTCATTGAAATCGCGAGTATTAAATAGTCCATAAACTCAACAATGTGCGATTGTAAAGTATTAAAAATTACATGCACGCCTACGCATTATTCTCTGCAATTATATACATTTTGACCGGAATCGATACAATTAGTACGATTAATGGAAAATGTTCGCATACAGCACTTCTTTTCAGTATAAAATAAAAAAGACAAGCAAAATGTAATAATAAAATGTTGCGAATAACGCAGTCAGCAATTAAAACAAACAAAGGTACGCGAGTACGTTCGAATCATAAAATCAATATTCGACAAACGTAACAATATCTGGAAGGATAATAATGTGTAAACAGCGTGTAATGCAAGCGCGAATCCGGAATGCAACATCGGCGATGATGATGATGATGCCGGTGTTACACGGCTGGTCATAGTCGATTAACAGAGACAGCTCTTGGCCGGAAGCGCGAGGAACCAGGGCTTCAATTACGAGGAATCAGTTTTGCTTACGTCTTCCTTAATCACAGGCCAACTTTGGACTGCACCTTCTCAATGGTCGCCTCCGCCACTTGGTCAGTCCAATGCCTTCCAATTATCCGTACTCGACAATTTCTCCGCGCGCTTAAGATGCGCACAGCAATTCCGTCAATCTAACGCATTTGCACGAATCAATCCTAAATTTGTTAACAAAATCTGATTACCTCCATAAATGGGAGCAATACCTCTCGTTACTCGAATAATAACGTTAGCAATAAGTAAAGACTCCCCCACTCATCGCATCATCGAACAATGCACGTTATCACGTTGAATATTGCACGCAAAAACATTTATTTATTACCCCCCCCCCAAATAACGAGGGAAAAAAATGATTTTGTAAACTAGACATAAAAAATGACTTGAAGCTTAAAATTGAATACAGTGAAAGAAATATGGAAAAATTCTAATCATCTCTAGTAAACGAACCATATTTAGCAGATTTCCGTTTTTTTTTTCAAGGTTTAGATTAATTTTTATCATAGTTAGTTATAATGGAGAACAATTTAAAATTGAACAGAATAAAATAAAAAATTGAATTGTTCAATTTGAAATTCTTCTCTATTATAACTATGTACAAATTAATCTAAACTTTGAACAAAAAAATTGAAAATCTGCTCGATATGGTTCGTTTACTACAAACTATTGGAATTTTTCCATATTTCTCTCAGTGGTACTTGTATACAATTTAACTTACTCAACTTTTCGCCTAAATAACATCCATTGTTACCCGCTCCCAATGCAGAAATATCATTCTAACACCATGAATTATCAAATCTATATAAAAGCTTTTTTTACCCCCGGCGTATAAAATTCGATCAGCTATCCCTATCAGCTATTCTAATATTTCGTAGGATAAATTCTCATACATACTGTCGCGCATGAAATTAATTTCTCCAAAAGTTTCTCCTACGAATTTTTTTTCCTTCCCCCCCCATGACACGATTCTAAAATATCGAGCATTCTAATTTAAGCCCACTTTAAAGTTTTACCGAACAATTTTCCTTTAAATCTTTATTAAACTTTGACCGAGAAAATCAACGAGCAAGGTGATTTGCAGAAAAAAAAAGAAAATAAAGAAAAAAAAATGTAGCGTTAATTTCTTCGTACCTTTGTCCGGCTTGCACCACAAAGGCCTTTGCGAGCGAGCTAAACGTAATTAATTTTGACAGTGACCGTAACCTCAAAAGACCTAATAAAGTAATTGACAATTAGAGGTCGAGGTGATAAATAACATTTTGAACTCTGACAACATGGAAAATCAGTAGGCTGATGGTCGACACTGATTGCGGTTCGTTTCCAAAAACGTGAGGGTAAGAAGGGTGTACCATCATGTTGATCCGCTAACCTCGGAGAGTGCACGAAGAACCTAATCTTGGGAATGGTTAATTGAAAGCTTCAACGCTTTTACCATGCTACTCTCCCAGTGGCAAATGACAACTGACACTTTACAGGCATTTTATAAAGACAATTTTCCTCATTTACCCTCAGCAATGAAAAAAAGAATGTAAAACGATAAAAACGCCGTTGTCGCGAAGATGAATTTCATTATTACGTAATTAATTCACCTTCAATTTTATTTACCATCCGCGTAATAAATAGACTACGAGTTATTATCTTAAGTGTAAAGTTTAGTCTAGTTATGGTGGAAGTTTGTTGCGACTATCCTTAAAGACTCGAAATGCGGTTGATTTATGTTTTCCCAAGTTTAATTAACAAGTTCAATACTCGTCATAAATAACCGACAGAAACACCTACGAAGCTCGCTTGGATTATCCAATCAAAAGCTATGACGGACAACATTCTTCAACTTTTCATCGATCCCCGAACTCGAGAATTCTGATCGTTTATCATCGAGCCAAACTACCACCAGCGCGTCTCTCGCTTTAAGAGAATAGCCGTCGCGCAAAAAGATGAACAATCGCCCCGATTTCGTATCCATAATAGCGTCTGCTCACTGGGAAGTAGACAGAAAGAAAGAAGGGGGGGGAAGAGAAAAAACCTTAACCCTGAATCGACGACAAATGTCAGCTCGGCTAACCTTCGACGCGCTCTTTTCCCCGGCTCGTTGCGTACCAAAACGCAAACAAAACTTGGCATTGTCTGGCAAGGTTTCGCATGGCAGCTTAAAAGCAAACCGGGCAAAATTTCATCGCTCACTTCCGGGATTGGAAAATTGTCTGAGCCCATAAACCGATACGCGTAGCCGCGCCGTGATTTACGCCCGCGATGTGCCCTCTCCAACGAGAAATAGCACCCTTCGCAGTAGCATAAACTAGATTCAACTATGATTACGCCGTCGCAAATTTAATTTATCGGCGCGCCAATAATTGTGCTACCCGGAAATTATCAGCGCATGCGAGTGGTTACGAGGTTTCCGGTGGCGAGAGGCGCGCGCGACAAACCAAAAAAAAAAAAAAAATCCCTCCGCTGATTTGTAAATTTTTTTTTTATCAACCGACCCGATCCGCGGCATTGTTCGACCCGCGGCTACGCTCTCATTCATCGCGTAACCCCGTGCCGTAATTAACGCGACGTTTCGTCGAAAAAAAGAAAAGTGAGACCCCATTTGCCCCACGGATCTTTACGACTCGCTACACGAAGACCAATTACCTTCTACCTTCCCACATTAAAGGTGCGTCAATCATCGAGCCAATCCCAAAGACAAATTCCTTACGTCCCAATTTTCGTTGGGAATAAATAATCGCGTCAACGCTGGGACGCAAAAACGTCCATCTTCCCATTGAGTTAGGGATTCCTGGAGACGTGTTTATCACCCGGGTTTGAAATATGAGCGCCGGTGTCTCGGTTATGATAAACGAACAGGAAGGTGTTGGGGCAACAATAGGCAAAACTTGACCGATACCTCTTTTCCTCCGGCGGCCGTGCGGTCCCAGCTGAAATCCAGAATAACACCGGGAATGGAGAGGAGGGGGTGGGGGATGGCACAACAGCGAGCACTCGTCTAGCACCGCGCGGCACGTTATCACTCAAAAGCTTTCTTCGTTTAATCACGCCGATCGATTTTCAATCACCAGGAGCCACACGCGAACTCACTCTCTCTCTCCCTCCGCCTCGTAAAGCAATCCGCACTAAACAGCCGCACAGCAATTAGATCCAGCAGCCAGGGCTGAGCGTGGCGACTCTCGTGGAGCGCGAGTCGGCTCGACGGGACGAAAGCACTGGGACACTCTTGGGACTCCCTAACGTACTGGAGCAACAGACCCCGGTGGGCCGACCTTCGTCACTGGTGCAGCAAGCCCCACGCGGTAACATCCGGCGGGAGCACGTGCCGCACGGTACTGGGCATCCACCAGCGAGCAGCAATCCACTGGCGCCGGCCGACGAGCTTCAACGCCGGCGAACCACCGACAGGCGAGGCTCCAGCTGTCCCCCCCCCCAACGAGAAAAAAAACTGCAAATCCCAAACTCTCTGGGCCACGCCAAACACTCTCGGCCCCGGACTCTCTCGCTCTCTCTTTCTCTCACTCTCGGCGAGGAACGACGCCCTGTCGTCGCGATGCAGGGTGAACGCACGACTTGCGGACGATATCCACCCTCCGACCGCCTGGCCGACCAACACCGACAAGCCCGCGGAAGCTTCACCGATATCTCCCAGTGGTTCTCGCGCAAGTCCGCCACCTTCGGTGGCGCCGCGAGACACGGCGATGCCGGCTGGCCTGCGAGCGAGGGAGATTGCCGCTGGGACGCAAGGGGCGCGAAGGGGTGGCGGGGGGACGGCGGGGGGACGGCGGTTGTGTTTATACAGACCGCCTGGCAACACTAGCGCCGCCAAGTGCAGCCGGTGACTCGCGCAACCACGTCTCCGCCGATCGAATTTCTGATTGGGTGGGAGTAGAGCACGCTCCTGTGCCGCGCGACGGCAGGAAGAAGCAAAAGGTAGGTTTCCCGCGGGGACAAACGGCCGCGTGAGGGAAAAAAAAATCGCTTGCCAAGTCCTGCGAGGATTCGTAGCACACCACGTGTTGGACCAGGGTCCAATGGTTACCGGGTTATTGGAATTTCACAATCAACCGTATATACAAGCTGGGGTACACCAGTACGCCCCACCACCTCTTTATCCTCGGCCTAACAAACCACCCTCAAGAATTCATGTTTATCATTTTTCATATCGCAGTCCACTGGAAACCTGCCCCGGCGTATTGTTCCTGCGGTAATGGCCACGATGCGAAACCCGTTAAATTTTCCCCCCCGAAATAAATGCCACCGGATTTGAATGTAAAGCGTTGGATGTGAGTAGAAGGGCAAAGGAATGCTGCGCGCATGCCACGCCGCTGAATGAACGGTAGGTGTCTCCGACGAGAACGCCAGGATTGAGAGACGTTCGGGTGACACTAATTACACCCCCAGTTAAGATAGCTCTATGAAATATAGACTGGCAAAGAGTTGTCTGTCCGTGATTTCTACTTTTCCCCTTGCCTAATTCTGTTAGGATATCCTGATTTCCCCCCATTCACGAGTAGACGGAGTTTGGCTTATTTTCAAAATACTGGATCTCGGGCGTAAATTGGCTGCTGCCGTGAAACACGATCCCTTTTGTCTCGGCCACCCCTTGCGTTTATTTCTTTGCCATTCAAAAATAATTAGCGATTATTATGCTCCGAATCCTGGCACCAATGTGCTATCTCCAATAAGATGATTTAACGCGCTCGCCCCCCCATTGTCCGCGGATTTAAATATAATATTTTGAATTTAATTAAATCCTACAAAGTCCAATTCAGCGTTGAATAAATTGTATAATCTTTTGCCACTTAACCCGCAGGGTAGAATCCATCTTTTGGATGGCAGTCGCGCTAATTCCAAATTCAATGAAAAGGTTAAACTGGATTTCCCAAATAAAAGACTAACCGGGGCGTCAAACGTGCGTGTCCATCCACGAAACATCGAAAGCTTGTTCGATCTAAGGTCTCCTATTAATAGATTATCCAACATTTTTTGGTCGAATAAATGCCCGTTAATTATGGCGCAATGTTTTTCCAATTGCAATTGGCTCTATTTGTCGCTCGAGTATGCAAAAAAAAAAGGGGACAACTTCAAACGGTTTCTTGGGTATACTTACGCGTGCAGCGTACGTAAAAAAAGGGGGGGGGGGTGCTTGCGGTAAACGCGGCAAAGTTAAACGAGCGTATCAAATTTGATTAACGCCGCGACGCTTTGAAACGTTAAACAAACAAAACAACGACAACTCGATCGCGAAGCGTTTCTTCGCGCGCTCTTTTAGCGAGGATAAGCCCCCCCCCCCTCCGCCAGAGCTTTCAGTGCGTTTACCTTGAAAATATATTATCATATTTTATACATAAATATCAAACATCGCCCCGCTTCCTTCGTATTTCCTCGATGAAATTCGCCGCGGAAAATGCTGGTAATTTGTTACTCGCGTCTGTACGTTAACTTCGCGCGGCAAGCTATTTTAAATGTATACATCCCTGCGTTTTGTAACGACGTCGCAAAACGTTAAAGTAAATCAACAAAATATTATTATTAAAACAAGGATGCTTTTGATGGATGATAATATAATGCTACGTCGCGAGTTATCACGATTTAATATGCACTGAGAGAAATAGATAGTTAAAATAATGATCTAGATAGTTTTTCTGAATATCTGTGATAGTAAACTTTAATATCTGTGGATAGTAGAGCACACTACTATCTGGATAATTTTTTGAACTATCTGGATAGTAAATTAAACTGTCAATAAAATAATAACCTGCTAATACGAAGTATAATGAATTAAAAACTGAACTTAAGTACATAAACCTTTAAACACATCAATTAGTTCTATAAGGTTAAATGCTGTCAAACACCACTTCCACAAGAATGTTTAAACAAAACACAATTAAGAAATATAATTGGAAATAGGCTAGGTACGAGTGGAAATAGGCTAGGTACGCATCATTATCGACCGCGCATCATTATCGACCGCGCGATATCGATAAATCGATTTACTATCTGGATACTTCATTTTACTATCTGCTTTCAACTAT
>JABFPN010002946.1:0-19889 GCA_022817305.1 Leptoteleia sp. ZL-2020
GAAACGTCAATCAATTTAAATTGTTTTATTTATTTTAATGTCAATTAGTCTGTTGAAGAAATAAGGTCGAAGATATGATTAATAAAAAATATAAATAAACAGACGTTTAAAGAAAATATTTATTTTAATTTTTTATTAAATACATTTTTATTATACATTAACTATTAATCGGAATTATTAATCAGAATTTCTGATTAATAGATAATGAAGTACTATTACTAATTAATCAGAATAATTATTTCTTAAAAAAAATAGGAATCCATTACCTGTTAACCAAAATTTTTTTTCCACGTTCAAATAATTACTTCATTTACAAATAATTAACTATATTTTAAATGTGTTAACATTTTATTTCTTAAAATATAGCGTCTATTTGTCTTTATAACATTATTATTTTGTTGTATTTCAAAATACAACAAACGGAATTATATATTTTAAAAAGAAATTAAATACCTGCAATAACTTAAAACTATTTAGAACATGTTATTAAACATATATAACAAATCTATCATTTCTATTTCATGGCATTATTTACATCGATCCTATTAACACGAAAAAGTAACGCGGCATTTGAATTCGGAGCGGAAAGCGCGCCAATAAATTAAATGGCGCGCGTGGAAACGGCCTTTAAGCTGGCTATCGATTGTGGCCGAAGGTAAGCGAAGGCGGCCGAGCGGCGAGATCTCTTTTGCGACCGTGCGCGATCGAGTGACGTTAGGTACGTCAGTCGGAGTGGGCAGTTCCGTGTTTCGTCGTGGATCGCGGATCGCGCTCTGTAGGCTAAAATCGATTACGGGGCACGGGATTATCGGAGGACAGCGCCGTAGGTGGCAGGTTCGCCGCAAAGCACCGCCAACGTCGTGGCCGAACCAATCGTGCGAACCTACTTAAAAGATAATCGAACGAAATTCGGGCCACGATGCAGGCCAGTTGATCCCCCTTGCGGCAACGAAAACACTCGTCCCTCGAGAATCGACGAGCGCAGCTCGTTGGCAGCTCGCGAAAAATCGCCCGCGAGAACAATAGCCCCGAAAAGTAAGTGTCGGCGAGCCCGATCGATCTCGCGCGTACGCGATCTCATTTCGCCGTCACTCGCCGTCGGCCGTGTCCGTCGCTGGTCGGCGCGCTCCCGTCGCCCTGACGTTTTCTGGCCCCGCGATTCTCCGCGCACGGACCTAACCTTGAAAAAGATGGGCCCGCGATATTAATCCCATGGACGTCCCCGCCGATCCTCCGAGTCGATTGCCATTCAACTCAGTGTAAAACGAGCGAGAGAGATGACCACACCTTCGACTCCCAGTAATACTTGTTCGGCATTTCTTTTTTCAATTCAATTTTGCAATTCAATTCACGCCGTGACCCGCGCTCTCATCCAGTTCGAGATCGAGCAGCGGTGTCGGGCGTGAATTCGCAAGTTCAATTCAATTCGGATTTTTGTGATGAATTTTGGTTACACTCGTATCTGCGTTACTCAATGTTATCTCATATTCGAGATAATGACACTTTGCTTTTTCGTGCTGATTTGGGGTTGAATTTGTGGATACCGTGTGGTGGACGATTGTTGTAATTTTGTTGATGTTGCCGAATGATGACGATTTGATAATGATCGCAATAAAGGTTGAAACGTTGATACAAACAGAGAATTGAATTGATTTATTTTGTGTGTTGATAGTTTGGTTGTTGATTTTAAATAATTTCGCAACATTGACGGGTATTGTTAATTTTTTTTGCGTACAGTTTAATAATTGATCTTTATTTTCATACTTTTATCTGTTTATAATTATTTAATAGTTTACATGGTTATAATGTAGGGTTAAATGGTCGCAGACGTACGTTTGACGTTCGATCGATGAAATTAAAGGTTATTTCGAGCTTCGACATATATTGAAATGTATATAAAAATATCTGTTGACAGATATGGGTGATCCCTGGGTGATTTTGCCACAGGAGAGGGCCCGGTTTCAGACGCAGTTCGATTCCCTGAAACCGGTCAATGGGGTTGTCACTGGGGAACAAGCAAAAGGATTCCTTCTTCAGTCGCAACTACCTCCCGCTATTTTGGGACAAATATGGTATTTAATTAACGATATTTTGCACAATCAAGTCAATACATTTTTTTCTATTTTAATTTAATTAGTTTTTTACAATAATAGTTTATTTGCCTTAAATGCAATAATTTTCATTGACAATTTTATTTACATAAATTTTTTGTTTATATAATAAAAAAAAATATATATATATAAATGAGTCCTTCTGTTAAGGTTAGCTTGCGTGCAAATTTTTAAGAATAATAAAAATTTAAATTATTTAATAAGATTGCTACTAGGTCATGATAATAAATTTAAATGGCATTATAATGGTACTACATTAATTGTAATACTTTCATGAATGTTATTCTTATATGAAATAAATTAACATTATGTGTAATAATTGTAATTTCCAATATTATTATGCATATTCTTTTTAATGTTTAAAATATATATTATAATACTTTGTCTTTGACTTTGACAAAGTATATATATAATATAATGATTGAAATTAAACCATTTTCTAAAAAACAATTAAAAATTATAACTAATAAAATACTGCAATTTTGTACTGTAAATATTAATTACAATTTCTTCTCTCCAAATACTTTAGATAATAAATAAATAACTTTATACAGTATATTTTTGTTATTATTTATTTATGGGTTTATCAATATTGTTACAATATATGAAAGTATGATTAAAATATAAAAAAATTATTGTATTTACCGTTTATTAAGAGTAAACATTTCCTGTTAAATGTTTATATTATTATGATTAATCATTAATTAACAGTATGTTGTCATAAATTAAGTAATATCTGCGTATCACTTTTATATGTATTTATAAATAATAATTGACGGTTTTATTTATAAATAAAAGTAAAGTAAAACTCATAGTAAAGTAAAATTAAAACAATGAAATAATGTTCAATTTAATAGTAAACAATAGAAATTATGCAAATTTTCTTTTATATATATACACACAAATGTATAACTTGTACAAGGTATTTTTATCATGTGATACACTTGTACAACATATATTTTAAAACTAATGTAATTAATTCTGAAATATAAAAATATATTTTATACTACATTTCAGTTATATTTAAAGAACATTTATTAGTATAAATAAAGTTGCTTCTAAGTGGTATATTATCTTAATGTAACATGTAATGTTTACATACATGTATAGTAAAGTGATGAAAACATGATTGCATGTAATCATTTACATCAAAATATAATACAACAGAAATTGAAAAAAACTAATACCTCAAAATAACCTATACTTACTTTATCCTTGATTTAATGAATTTCTAGGGGACTTTCTGATACTGATGCAGATGGAAAAATGAATATTAATGAGTTTAGCATTGCTTGTAAATTAATTACTCTTAAATTACGAGGATATGAAATTCCTCCATCTCTTCCACCCAGTTTAATACACAGTTTACAAGCTTTTAATACTGGTAAGTATATATATACATGTATAAATCTTCCCGTTAATGTAATTTTATTAATACTAAATATACTCTATGTATTATTACAGTTATTTTATATTTCAATATAATCAAGGTTTTGAAACATTTATAATAGTATATAATATAGAGAGAAATAAGATTTTTATTACATTATGGTTGTGATAAATATAAATAAAATATGCAGCTAAACAGTCTCTCTTTTTGCAACTAATTCATTATTATAATTAATCTTATTTACAAATACAATTTAATTATTTTAAATTATATTTCAAACGAAGATATCAAAGCTCCTACTAACTATTTTTGCCACTTAACTAGAGTATAAAGTAACTTAAAACGAGTGCATTATTCAGCAATAGAATAATTAATTTCAAACGAAGATATCAAAGCTCCTATTAACTATTTTTGGTACTTAATTAAGAGTATAATTAATTTAAAATAAGTGCATTATTCGACAATAGAATAATTGATGTGACAAATTCCAGTAAAACCTGCTAATTCCACGCAACCTTTAGTTGGTGTAACTCCTATAGCGACATCAACACCACGTCCAGTAGTAGGCCCTCCACCAACCTCAGTACCCCATGCTGGTCAGATCAGACCACCTGTACCTCCAATGCCAATGACCATTGGTAAGTTGCTTTATTGAGCTTATATAAAACCATTGCAGAAATGGCTTCGTAGAGGATCCTGATCAACGACAAATAATAAGCTACCTTTATTTTATAGAATATCAAATAGAAATACACACTTTAAGCACCGTAAATAATCCATTCGTATTAAGATATTTCAAATTAACAAATAACCTTTGCAATATTAAGGTGAAACATCAGTCGTTTATTACTAGATTAGTGCATTTTTAATTATTTTCACTGAATAATTTAATTATTAAAATTTCTCGATGATAAGCAATTTGTTCAAAATGGGAGATATTGATTTAGTGGGAAATGTTCACTTTTATAGTGTGTAACTACTTAACTTTTGGAAGTCGTTTTCCAAGTGAAAAAAAAAGGAAACGATTTCCAAAAGTTGAGCTGTATCACATGATAAAAATGCTGTTTTCAAGGTGTTGTAGTTTTTACCGAGTTAAAAGAATCGTTTATCATTTCAAAATTTTTAATGTCAATTCATTTAATAAAAATAAATTAAAACACCCTAACTCCGTGACTGTAGCACTGCGATTTCACCTTAAATATAATACATATTTCACATCCATTGATCTTTACTTTCATTTCTATAAAATCTATATACAATAATTAAACATTAATAAACAAGAACTCTAATAGCAAAGGTATAAATGAAGGTTCTTTAAAACAAATATCAACAGGGTGTCTTGCATAAAATTTCCCTTTTCACTCGACCCTTATCTTCCTCCACGTTTGATCTTTTAAATTTTCATTTAATAACATTAAACTCGTTCCCCTTTTTTTAATTATCGATTCAATCCCAAATCTCTCTCTCTCTTTCCCCTTCATTCACTTCATGGCACTTGATTCATTCATAAATGCGAGACACCCTGGCTGGATTTGTAAGCAACTCTAAAGATCTGACATTTGGAAGACTAATGGCTGACACTTTGTGTGTTATGTACGCATCCTATCACGTAGCAACGCGACAAAATAGACAGAACGTGGTTGCCAGTACACACGCCACAACTCACACCACGTCAAAACCACCCGCTCGACCTGCACCTCCCTCTATCGGTACGTCATATCATCATACGTCGAACTGTCTGTTGCTTGCTTTGTATCAGCTGAACTTATTCCTTATACTGGAACAGCCTCAATTTAAATCACCCGTTTGGTATTGTTCTTTTACCTTTTGTATATATATTCGCCAAGACATTTATAAGCGTATAGATATATGTATATATATAAAATTGTTGTTGGTTTGACATAATTTTTTATATCTATATCTATATATATATATATATACATATGTATGTGTGAATTATGTATTATTTGGAGGCTTCGTGTTATTTTACATGTAAGTAAAAGGTACACTGTTGAACTGTTTCCTTTACTTTTTTTTTCAAATGGATTGACTACCGTTTGTTGCCGGCTCTCAAACACGTGGACGACATTTTTTGCTATGAGTTTTACATCCCTCCTTGTCTCTCGTTGATTTTTTCCATTTCCTTCGCTTTTACTCTATCACTTTGTCTTTTGTGCTGCATTAAAGGGAATACCGCTACAGTCGTGACGGGCCCTGTCCCGCAAAGACCCACTCCTCCTGGAAGCATCGGTACGTTTGCCTTATACGCGATGTATTTGTATTTATATGTTCAAATGTTACTTAATTCACGGGGAACTGTGATGTTATACTACACTCGACTCTGGATATAACGCTCGGTCGGCGGGATTAAAGCTCCAGAGCCAAGACTCCCCCCCACCCCCACACATCAGTCATACCTTCTCCTACTTTATATTCGCTTTTGCTGCCAAGTTCACGTTCTTAGTATCGCGCTCAGTGGGGGTCGTTTCTGACGTTACATCCAGTGGCGCTATACTCAGAGTCGAGTGTAATTGTATATGATTATAGGAAAAGCACATGGGAAACAATATCTACTGACATGTAATTAATAATATATTATGCAACGTGGGTGTAAAAGAAAAGTTTTCGCCTCGGAATAACTAGGGATTCGGCAACTTTTCTTTCTAGTTGCATAAATATTTGTTAACGTAGTTATTTTTTTCGGTGCTGAAATATTGTGGTCAGTTTTTGTTTGTATATATGTTTACCATGGCTGTTACAAATACATGATGCATGTAATATGAAATTTGTTGAAAAAAAAACAGTAATTGAATGTAAATATACCATAAGAAAATTACAATTTATTGGAGTAATTGTAATAAAATATAAAAATCTAATACATAAACAAAGTCAGGTTTATTCATAGATATTAATTTGTGGGTAATTATTTAAAATATAGCAACTTTATGGCAAGCAATTTGTACAGTAATTGTTTTATTATCTGTGGTACAACTGGGCATGCAAACTTTTTCCTGTATATCCACTATTATTGTTTTTGTTCAGACTATAATGTGTTTAAAATTTTAATCTAATTATTAAAACTGAAATATCAGTTTTATGGAGAAATGTGTGATAGTTGGATATTAAATATTTACAAAATAAAATGCAATGTTTATACGTATATAAATTTTACTTTCACATATTTATTATTCAACGGAGCAACAGTAAAATAAGTCAAATATTTGACTAAATATACTCATTATAATTTCAGCAATTGCTTTTCATATGTATATATCAAATCCATATATGATCAATCAAAGTAAGTCTTAAGACATTTCAATATGGCTTTTTGATATCGGCGCTTTGCGCTTTTGAATTTGTGCTTCAAAGCAGTTTCACTTACGTATCAATTACATTTCAATGCCAAAACTATTATTTGTCGCAAAATGTTGTTCTTCAGAGCATGTTACATCTTATTAATAATAATTGATAAATAATTACATTATTTTAACTTGTATTTCTACTATTCTTTTCTAATTACTTGTACTTTGATTAAATCATATTTTTTACTGTAATTAGTTTAAATTAAAAAGGAAATAATAATTATAATGTAAATGAATTAATTTAAAGCTTAATATCTTAATTGTAATTTGGTAAATGACAAAAAACTGTAATTACTACTATTGTTTCAATCAATGAAAGAAGACTAATTATATTATTTTTAACTTTCTGGATACATTTCTTAATTAAATGCATTCATTGTAGGACCATCGTTTGTTCCTACAATTGCTGGTCCACCGCCAAAGCCAGCACCGCCATCGTTTCCAAATAGTCCGATCGTACAAACTTCTACACCTGTTAAGATTCCACCGGTGCCAGGGACAATAATTCCTCCAGTTCAGCCCGTTCAATCTTCCTCTATAGGTAAAAATAGTTTGAATTCATTATGTCCTCCGAAAACACTTTACTGAATAAATTATTCAAATTCTAAATTTGATTTATATCGAAGTCATTTAAATATATTATTTATCAATCCATCATAAACGAGTGTATTAAAAAGTAAATTCCTAGATGCAATATTCATTTAATATTTTAAATCCCATGAAGTTGTTATGAATTATACATAAATTAATATATAGTTACATTAGTAGCGAGAGAAAAATGTGGAATTTAAAATATTTCATTATACATTTAATTTAAGAAATTCGCAATTTTAATTTTCAATATATATCCTTATGATTTAAAAAAAATATATGCATAAGGTTTATATTAAACAGTTATCTGCATATTAATTATATCTCGTCTCAAAATGGAAGGTTACTTGAATTAAACGACTTCAAATTGAGTTACAAATATTATTTACGTTCTTTTTTTGCAGACCTACTCGATCTTGTCATGTCTGAAGGTATAACATAGCGTAAAACAGCTCGCGCATAATTTAATTATGCTTCCCCTTTTATTGTATAATGTTGCTAACTAAATTTTTACTGTTTATTCATCGCGCTATAAGCTGGATTTGTTGAACTTTTAAGTGTGTAGTTAACGAGTATCAATTTTTACTTTCACCATTCATGCTAATTTGTTTGCAATTATTAATATTCTCATGAGACCTGCAGGTATCATAATGGAAATAAGCAATGTGACCGAAACCTCATTCTTGACTTCACTAAAATAAATTGTTTAAAGCAGTTTAGATATGCAGTACTAATAACATTCAATTAAATGGATAAGTGCGTTTCTTATTTTCACAAAAATGTCATAAATATTTCATAATTACTTGCTTTTTCAAGAAAAATTTGTCACTTTCATTTGGCCTTTATTTCTTTAACAAAAGAACAATATATGTGCGTAGAAAAGAGAAATATTATAAATTATTACTTAATATGATAACGCCATGATAAGTACTACAGTTTTTATACAATTACTATATCATTGTAATAGTTTTTTTATATACAATACGGTATTTTATAAAGTCATCTAACAAAGTGTACTATGTTATTATACATTGCAATGTGCTTTGTAATTTAACGATACGCGGTTGTATATAAGTTTATATATAGTGGTAATTTTTAATATAATTTTCTTCCACATTTAAGCTACTTAAATTTTACATTATAAAGCTGGAATTTAGTTACTTACACTGAGAAGAATGTATGGTGGAGTGCTATTAATGACACTACAGAAAACTGTATCCTCATTATATATACCCATCTTAATATCTTGTTTAATATAGTTACATTCAGTGCAGGGGATTACTTTGCATACAAATTAAATATGAATAAAATTAAATAAATACTTTATACATGTGTTTATGATAATTATGATTATATATACATTTTTCTCAATGTCCTTAATGAAACGCAAATATTCCATTAAGTTTAGACAATTTAAATGAGCTAACAATCTTTTGTTTTCCAATTATTTTACGTACTACATTATAACGCAGCAGTGAATAATTTAAGCACTTTTTTACAGCGGCAATACCGTCAGCGGCACCAATCGCACCGCTGAATGTGACGCCAGCACCAGTTGCTGCTTTCGGAATGGGTCCGACAATGCCAATAATACAACCATTGCCAATGGGAACAACCGCTGTCACGACAATGGCACCTATAAGCACAAGTAATATCTCACTTTTCATAACAAATATTAATAAAAATCAACATTAATTAATCAATTTAATCAAAAAAATAATCATGAAAATTGTTACATCTTAAATTATTTGAAAGTTTTTTTTGAATAAAATGAAAAAGGTATTTATTAATAGAAAAAGAAATTGTTTACACAGTAACAGGTAACGGAGCGATTCCAGCGACTGGTGTTCTTCCAGTAATTCCACCAATAACGTCGGCACCAGTGTCGGCAGCACCTGTGGTATCCGCAGTTCCTCCCAGCAATATGCCCATGAACGGAACTATAATACACACGCCGGTCTCATCCAACACCCCATTAAGTACTACCGCGCGGCCACCCAGTATAGATCGAGTGGGCTCTATCGATTCTCAACACAGCCAACACTCGGTAGGATCACCTCAAGCGATAGAATGGGCGGTCCCTCATCAGACCAAACTGAAGTACACGCAACTATTTAATACGTGCGACAAAACCAGATCAGGATTTTTGCTCGGACCTCAGGCTAGGAACATCATGGTCCAATCCCAATTGCCGCAAGCTATACTTGCGAGAATTTGGTAAGATTTGTCATACTTCAAATGATTGCGGGGTGCGTTTATTATTGTTATTTGTAAGTCTTACGATGAATTTGGAGAAATTAATTTTAAACGTAGAAAAGTCTCGTTAATTATTATATTTAGAATTTGCTGGAATAAAACAGTTAAGTTTAATTGGTGTACTTACAGGACATTATCCGATATGGATTCAAACGGCCGTTTAAGTTGCGAGGAATTTGTATTAGCGATGCACCTGTGTGACATGGCAAAAGCTGGAGAAACTATTCCAGCCGCGCTACCCCTGGAATTGATACCACCAACATTTAGACGCCAACGACAAAGCAGTCTGACCCCTTCGCTGGGCACACCTGAAGTTATCGATCCTGCAGCTGGAATGCCTCAGGTAATTGTCTCGTTTGTAAATATATGAAATAAAAATTACTTTTATTGTAAGTTGAATTTAATGTATTTTAAACAGACTTCCTTCGAGGACAAGAGGAAAGAGAATTTTGAAAAAGGCCAAGCTGAATTGGAACGACGTCGAAAAGCTTTATTAGAGGTGCAACGCAAAGAGCAAGAAGAGCGCGAAAGAAAGGAAAGAGAAGAGGCTGAGAAGCAGGAAAAGATCAGGTGAATTGGATATTAAACAATAATTAATGCTAAAAAAAAGGGAAAGTTCGTATTGTTACAAGCATTTGAAATTTCGTGTTTGCGTTTTATTGTAGGATAGAGCAAGAAAGGCGCCGACAAGCGGAAATCGAAAAGCAAATGATGAGGCAGCAGGAAATAGAACAGGAAAAGGAGGAGCAACGGAAACGAGCGCAAGAGCAAAGAGAAGCTGCGAGGAAGTAAGTTTGAAACGTTCATTTCGGGCTGCGATAATTTTTAATTGCTTTTTAAGAGCTGGTCGTTGAGTAAAACAATGCCTTTGGTTCGTTTAGGGAAATGGAAAGGCAGCGTCAATTGGAATGGGAGAAGCAAAAGTCTCAGGAACTGCAAGCGCAGCGCCAAAAAGAGCAGGACATTGTGCTAAAACTTAAAGCAAAGAACCAAACTTTGACCATTGAACTTGGGTCGCTGGTAAATATGAGCGCTTGTTCATTCTAAGATATTCAAGCTACATTTATTATTGTAATTATACAACATTATATACTTTTAGAATGACAAGGTCAAGGAGTTGTCGCAAAAAATTTGCGACACCCGCGTAGGAGTTTCCAGCGTTAAAAACACTATAGATGGTATGCGATCGACTCGTGACACGCAATTGCAAGAAATGGCCGCTCTGAAAAACAAATTACGCGAACAAAATCAACGACTTCTTACGCTCCGTCAAGAGAAGGCGAGAATTGAGGCGAAAAATAAAATGAATGCGGCACAAGATGCGGCTGGTCAAGAAGCAATCAAAATGGCATTCGCTAATAAACAGATTACCTTAAAACAATTAAAAGATAAGATTGCTGACTTGCAGCAACAAGTAAGTTATTGCTATTAAGTAAAATCAATTTAACTTTAATTTTGAATATATGTATATATTTTATTGTTATGTTGAAGTATTATAATATGTAAAATAATTACTTTTGCTAAAATTTGTAAGAGAAATAATTTGAATTACCTATTTAATTGTATGAATTTTATTCCCCTCGCAGATAAATGACAAAATGACTGATATTGAAAACAATAATGGTCAGTTGGAAGAAGTCAAGACGCAAATGAAAAATCTTGCATTGGATTGTAAGAAGATGTATGGTACTTTTGAAGAGAAAAAGAAGAAGATAATTGACTTACGCGGTAGTGGGCAAGATTATACTTCATCCGCTTGGGGTGATAGTGCTTGGGGAGATTCTGGAACTGTCTCAACTGAAGATGCTTGGCCCGTTGATAGCTCAGCACCAACAGAAGACGTAGAAATTGCTCCTGGAGTTACGAAGTACAGGGCGTTATACGAATTCGTCGCGCGAAATGAGGACGAAATTTCATTTCAGCCTGGAGATATTATTTTGGTAAAGCCATATTTTGAAGTATTACGGAATATTATTTTAATAAATTGAAAAAAAATCTAGTGAAGTTAAATTTAAATGATAAAAATAATTCTTTAGGTACCACCGGTACAAAATGCCGAACCTGGTTGGATGGCGGGAGAAATCAGAGGTCATACTGGTTGGTTCCCAGAATCCTACGTAGAACCTATCGAGGTCAGCGCACCTGTGACAGGTTCTTTCGTACAACAGGACAGCGTGGAAAAAAGAACATTAGAGTACGTTTCTATTTTACCTTCTTTTTTGAAAAAAATATAAATAAAATAATATACATTCAAGGAAGATCCAACTCTTAATATACATGGCATACATATTTTATTAACTTCTATAACTGAATTAGGGGCATCGCAGAGGTACCGGAAAATGTATCGGATGCAGGATCCCTCGCGGAAGGTCCTGCTGTGGAACCCATAGTTCCAACTCTTGGGCTTGGAACAGCGTGTAAAGTTCAAGCTTCTGCTATTTATCAGTATCGACCAACCCTCACTCAACATTTATCATTTGATAAGGGAGAAACGTTAACTGTTACGGAACAACAGGTATAAAATTAGAAATCTCCCATGAAAAATATAATAAATAAGTTTTTTTTTGTATTACTTGTGTATTCATAAATTATACCCGACTCTGGATATATTGTGCTTTTTGATCTCATTATAATGTTAACAAGGATCCCCCAACAAATGCTCGTTTAACATTATAAAGTTGACAGCAATTTCGTTAGTTCTGCAATAAAGAAGGGGGAGGGAGGGAGGGGGACTTTGGTTATAATAGATTATTTCCTAAAGAGCTTGCTATATCCAAGGTTAAGTGTAACTAAATGAAAAATAAATTAAACATTAATTTGAAATTCAGAATGACTGGTGGTATGGAGAAAAGAGCAACGGAAAGTCTGGTTGGTTCCCCAAGTCATATGTAAAATCCACAACCATGAGCGAAGAAGAAGTTGCACCGGGTAGTGGTCTGAATGAGTATTACATGGCTCTCTATCAATACGGATCTAATGAATCCGGGGATTTGAATTTCAATCAAGGGGAAGTAATTCTAGTCATCAAAAAGGATGGCGATTGGTGGACAGGTGTTATAGGTGACAGAACGGGCATCTTTCCGTCAAATTATGTAGAAAAATATGACGCGCCTCAAGTAAGTATTATCAAATAATATAATTGCAATGTGTAAAGCAAGAAATTTGGCACATATTTTACATAAAAAGTAGACAACTTTTGTTGTCTGATTTATTTATTTTTTTTTGTTTTTTACGTAACAACGGGTACCAATTGATTATTGTTGCAAAGTGTGAAATTAAATGTTTTGTCCTTGTGGTGTCTGCGTGTAACTAACTTATATTTCCCAGAATACCGACACAAATAACATATCGGCCGCTCAGCCCGAAATTGCTGACAATGAAACCAAAGTCGAACCTCAAAAACAAGAAGCAGTGGAAACAGTTGCGACAGAAGTCGCAGCTGAAAAATCACCAGTGCGTATATTTCATCAAAAAATAACGTTCTTATATATACCATTATTTTTTATATAACTCCTTTATCATTATTATTATTATTATTAATTATTAATATACATTAAATTAATTCAGTTGATATTTTATTTTAACATTAATAATTTTAACTAGTTAAAATGTAATATATAAGAATATTTTCATTTATTTTATATGAATCATAATATCATGTTATAAGTTAATAATTGAATTTATTATTATTGTTTTATTTGCATAGCTTAGATTGCATGTGATTATTTAATTAATGATTATAAAATCAGTAATTTATTTTGATATGAGCTAGTTACACATAAATTACAATGTTGAGTCTGTCAATGTTTTCACAGTACTTATTTAAGATTATTCTTCGATCAACCTTACCACTTTAACGGTTGTATAAAGTCCTTAGTCAAAGCACTTGGTATTATGCTAGATATAGTTATAAAGCGGTAGTATTGTCTATTTGCTTTGCGAAAAAAAGTTTTTAATCTTTGATTAACATTTATATAATTAATCTCGCATTATATGATTTTCAAAAAAAAAAAAAAAAAAAAAAAATAAAACTTTTAAATTAAAGAATTTAAAAGTGTTGGACGCTAAGTAAATTATAACGTTATCCATTTTTTTTCATAATGTTTCCAAAATATTTTCGTAAATCACCGTAAGTTCCAAATTTAAATGTTTGTGTGTAAATTATGTGTATTTCGTTTTGTCCGTTGTTTTATTTTTAATTGATTATACAAAATTTGTGAATTTAAATTCAATATATGAATAAATTAAATATGTAATCAGTTAGTAAAAATGGCTTGTACGTATCACTGCTTTAGCTTGTGGAAAAAACAGCTGAACAGCTTGAAGATGAGAGAGCGGCAGCCGAGGATCGAGCTGAATTACCAGATTTTGCTGCCATGTCGGCACAGCAGGTAATATTGTAAAGCTGGTAATGCTTTTAATTTTAGTATTGCAAAATATATTATTTGTGCTTTTTAACTCCAATATAAGAAATAAGCCACGATGGATTGAATTTCAAATTAGATTTCTATTTTTAAACAGATAAAATGAAACTTTCTCGATTGCAAATTTCAAATGTTTTCTTTATATATAAATTATGAAAAAGAAAAATTTTTTATTATTAAAAATACCTTATTTATTTATTTAAAAGAGAGAACTAGTATATAATAAGTATAAGCTTAATGTAATATTTAATAAATTGCTAATTTTTACCATGCTCACCTTGGATATATTATTTAAACTTTGGTGCTTGTATCTACAGTATGTTAGGGTATGAAAATTATACATCAAATATATTTAAAATATTCATCTTACTAAAGTATTAACATAATATTTTTAATATTAAATTATGCAATTTGCAGAAGAGTAGAAAACCAGAGATTGTACAAGTAATCGCACCATATCAGGCAACGAGTGCAGAGCAGTTGGAATTGCAAAGAGGCCAATTAATTATGATTCGCAAAAAGACAGATACTGGATGGTGGGAGGGAGAATTACAGGTCAGTTTCGATATCGTACCCGGTAACAATAATAATACATATACAAAATTCTATTGATTTGAAAATGAACGAATTTTAATACTAATAAATTATTTAAGAAAACAAAGATGGCTAATAGATTGTTTTCGCAATTTTATTAATAAATAGCTAACTGAAACACGTTTCATTTATAATTTATTGTTGAATACAGGCGCGTGGCAAGAAGAGACAAATTGGATGGTTCCCGGCATCTTATGTAAAATTATTAACGAGTAGCAGTAATCGCAGCACCCCGATATCACACGGATATCAAGATTCTCCCACGGATCCAACTGTCGGTGAGAAATGAAAGAAATAAAACATGTTGTTAAGTTACTAATATCATAATACGACTCAATGAAATAACACTAGAAAGAAATTCTTTAAATAAAAAAAAAATCAATATTGAAGTTAATAAAATGAAACATTGTTCCTTTGTAGAACGAGTGATGGCATTGTATCCATATCAGGCACAAAATGAAGACGAATTAAGCTTTGAAAAAGGGGACGTTATATCGGTTCTGTCAAAGGATGAAGAGGCCTGGTGGAAAGGCGAACTCAATGGCGTCTCAGGCGTGTTTCCTAGCAACTATGTATCTCCCATGTGTGAGTAACTTGTTCAAGTCAATTGATCACGTAACTCAGAATTAAACGCATATTTCACCAACATGATACACACACAACAAATCTTTTTAACAATCACTCCTTTTAAATTAATTAACTTTTGATCGCACGAGTTTGTATGTATATATACAATTGTTTTATTATTTGTTTGTTGTTTAATTTATACTTGCAACAGATTTCAATGCCTTTTTAATACTTGCAAATATTTTACATGGTCATTTACAATGGTGTCAATTTAGACAACTTTTAATCGTAGCCTTACACCTGTTTATGTATCTTTATATATCCGTTTTAAATCAATTTTTTCGTGCACCAAAGTACACATTTCACACTTTCACCTAACAAATAATCGTTTATGATTTTAACGCTTTTCATTGTAAACGTTGCATCACACGTAAAATTTACTTTCAATGTATTATGCGCGACAGCTTTCAAACAGTCATCGTGTAATACTTTTAACAAGAATCTAAATACTAAGCTTTTTACTTCGACTCGGATAGATGGACAAAGATTGGATGATACTTTTTTATGGTAGAGTAGTTATTGATATTGCGTTTCGAAGGTTCATATTCCTATATGTATTTCAGATATATAGCCCAAAGTGTGTTGAGATACAGATTTATTCTAGTATGATCAGTCAAAGAAATACCACCTTTTTTACATTACTGATAGCCAGAAAAAATAAAAATGTAAATTTCATTAGTTTTATATTAGATGGATTATAATTATTCTATACTTTAACATAAAATTAATGTAACACTTTTGAAATTGATACATTTATTTCTTTTTTCCAGATTTTTTTATGTAATACAAAAAAAAAGGATTTTAAATTTTGTTTATTTTTAAAGTAATAGAAATTTTCCAAAAGTTTATTACCTTTTTGGTATTAGTATTTTACAAATATTTGCTTATTTAAATAATTATCTATTAAATTTGTTGTGCAATTTCTATTGTAATTTGCAAATTTAAAAATGTAATCTTTAATATTTGTAGGTCAGTGATTAGTACAAACATTTTTAATTTATAATTTTCTTTATTTGAATTGCTTTTTTTTAAAGGAACATTCAAATATGTATAATTGAATGTGTATTTTTATGTTCAATACATTTTATTTTTATGGCTATTTTATATAAATTGAACATTTTTCGCTTTTACATCATGTAAAAACGTAAATATATCATGCTAGGATAATTGTTATTTATTGATTTTTAAATTCTATTATATTAAGGAAATTGTTCATTAAATGTGTAATTAATCTTCATATTTTTTAAACAAATGTTTGCTTTTTTGATAGAAAATTTTTTTTTAATAAATATAATTAAAGTTAAAGTACAGCTTTTAGTTTAATTAATTAAAAATATATATATTATCTTATAAAATTTAATTTATTTAATAACAACTGTAAATATTATGTATCATACTTTCAAATAAGAAACAACTAATGTATTTCATGGTTATTATTATAGATGTAATTAATTTTAATAGAAATATATTACACTAAAGTTCAAAACATAAATTTTTGAACATAAAATTTAACACTTGTATATACATTTTATAAGCTTATATCACTTATAAAAAGATAACCGAATTAATGTGTTAATAAATTTAACATAGATTATTTTTTAAATGTTTAAAAAACAATTTAATTTTGGAAATTTGTTTGGATTTCAATTGCAATTAAGCTCAATGAACAATTTCCTGGATACAATCCGTTTCCTCAGAACTGAGCAATGCATACAGATTTTCAGTATCTATGATATATTATACTCTAATTAATTTATGATAAGTGTTTATATGAGATTAAGTATTCTCATTTCTAAATAATGAATTTTCTTTCCTCATCTCTTTACAATATATAATTTTAAGCTATACAACCAAATTTAGAATTCTTCCTAGTACACTGAAAAGTTTGTTTACCAGCAAGTGTTTGTCAACGAAAAGTAACATACATCTGGGTACTGATAATTACACACACATGCATAGTTGACCGAACTTAATTTCTGACTCTAAACAGGACAGAAATGACAAACAAATATCAAACGTCCAGAAATGGGTAACTTTTTATCAACAAAAACATGTTGAAAAACAAATTTTTGAGTGCACGTGTGTTTCAAAATATTAATTGAAATATTATTGTAGAAAAATGTGTCATTATCAAAATTTGTAATACCTAAGAATGATTTTCAACCTTACATGTTACAGTATTTCGTGATTATTTGTGTTGATAATAATTGTAAAATTATTGTGTGGAAACATGTGTGTATATATGTATGTATAGGTGTTAAATTTTTTTTTATTATAAGCAAACAATGTAAGCATGTTTACGTTAAATAATACATAAAATAGATACAAATTGTTTAAAAAAACATCAATTCTGTCATTATTTATGTATTTTTGAAGTACACACGTTTTCTTGTTTACTGTTCTAGATACCGAAGATGGGCAAAATGATTTGTTAAATAAAAGTACATCTCAGTCATAATATTAATATTTTTTGTTAATTGGTTTTACTTCTACGAGAAGAAATTTGGGCAATGCGTAGCACAAAATTAGAGCGCATTGGTATCACTGTTTGGAGCTGCAGTGTTACCATTTTGGGAGCGTTACTGTCCTAAAGTAGTAGAATGTAATAATAAGATGTATGCCAATTAAATTTTAAAGTCTTGCATTATTGCATAGTTCTGTTAGATGATTTTCACTGTTATAATAACAGAAGAAAATAACACTCTGATACAGTAGAGCTCCTAAAAAAAGTCTCACAGCAGTCTTAAACGAAAATAGCATTGAACTCATATTTCATGCTGCATTTTGCCCAAATATCACTAACATTTTTTATCATGGCTTGTATTTATTTATCATGTTTTTAATGACAGATTTTAATCAATTAATATTTAACGCCATTTTTTTTAATTAATTTATTCCATTCAACTTCTGATTATTCTTTAAAATTTTGCTCAACTTCGTTTAAATAATGATTAATATATCAGAATTTAATTTTACTTCTTAATTTGTATAACTAAGGGAAGTATTTTTTATTTAGCATATACTTATTTATTAAAACGCATGCGCTTAAAGTAAATGTATGTAAAATTTTTGTTCAAGTATATTGTTATCATTATTTATGTACTATTTCATTTGTTCATAAGGTCTTTGTTTATTTGCATGAATGTTTTCACGTCCGTCTGTCCGTTATATAGATACCAAATTACTTAAATCATGGAACTGATATACAAAGAAAAATGTTATATTAAAAGTTACATCTTCTGGTGTACCCAAGATATAGTCTAGAGAGTTTACAAAATTAATTGTAAATTTGGTAATTTTGTTTTGTTTGTGAGTATAAATTAAAACTAATATGTATAAAATTACAATATATTCTATATAGGTTTACACAAAAAAATGGTATGGAAATATACTAATAATTTAATATAAATTCTAAATCGAGGATTTACTATCTATTATAAAATTGAAGATATGAGTTAAAAAGTATTAACTTCTACTATATAATAAATTTCTGTATTTTTAATGGCACTTTTTACGTTTTATTATTATTTATATTCATTATTTCATTCAAGTATCTTCAATTCAACCAGAACAATAATTAAAATTTATCATTAGCAAATTTATATATAAAATATAATATTAAATATGACATGTTGATGATAATTACAGAGAAATTTATAATGTTGATACAAATAATTTCATTGTATTGTAATTTTGGTAATTTTGTAAGCTTCCAGCATAATATATTTGGGTATTACCAGAAAGTATAAGTTTTTACACTGGAAAAAGTAGTCATACAAACCCAACAAAGTTTAAAACATATTTGTGATAAGAGTACAGTCTGAATCTTGTTTCAACAAAGTAACCTTATTATTTTACTTGTAATTTTTTTCAAATTTAAAAAATAAAAGTACCTGACGAGCTTTAATAATAATTTTGAAGTATATTGTTCTAAAAGAATATGAAACAAAATATTTGATTCAGGAATAAAACTCATTACTGTAACTAATTGTGCACTTCATGCTTCCCATTGTAAATATAAGTCTTAAATTCTGTAATCGAATATATTATCCAGTATATTCATATTTTTATTGTAGTACCAAATCAATACAGGTCTACACTACCAACGTAAAAAAATTAACTATGCTTACAATGTATAATTTCAGTATACACACTTGCATTTTGTTATTATCTTTAAAGTTAATTTTCAGTGAATTTTGAATTTATATTAAGTAGAAAATAATGTAAATTGTAAGAAAAAGTGATTTTTTTCACCGGATCATTTTTGTTGAAACAAGTTTATAATTGTGATATATTATACTTCATATTTAAATTAAATTTATAACGTAGAAACTTTTATTTTGCTTCATTTACAGCAGTGATGCCAGAAATGGGCCGCGGCCTCAAAGTCGGTTCTGAGGCCGCGAGTTCGGAAAGCTGCCGAAGTCAGCCGAACAGTCGTGACGATTCACGCACACTCGGAACGCGCGTTAACCATGAGAGAATTGTGTATGTGTGCGTGAATCGTCACGACTGTTCGGCTGACTTCGATTGG
>JABFPN010002947.1:0-19887 GCA_022817305.1 Leptoteleia sp. ZL-2020
TTTAGCGCATGTATATTTTCATTGGTTATTTCTATTCGGTTGTTTCGGTTGTAACCTGCCTTAAACTGTATACAATTATTAATGAATTAAGCAAGTTTAAATTTCCCGCCATCGATATTCAGTTATTTCCGCTGAAAATGGGGAAGAAATTTCGCTGAAAATGGGAGCACGTTGAAAATGAGAAGGTGGAAAATGGGAGCGTCGAGTGTATATATATATATATATATATATATCTTTAAACGCTATATGTATGAATTGCATCCCCCTCACACCATATATATAGATATAATATGTATAAAAAATAAGTAAAAATTTTAAATCATTGTTTTGAAACATAATATATTTTATATTGTATTTCACATAAGATTGTTCTGTCTTATCCGTTCTGGATGAAATACTTCTTGAGCCAGGTGCAGTTCAAACTAGCAGGTGGTTCAGAAAGTATGGATTACAAATAGCAAAAAAAATCATTATAATTACTACAAGCTGTACAACTTTAACTTCAATCACTGTATATATATACACCCTTGTGTAAAAGAACGCTGAAAAATGCTAAAAAACTGAAAAATAAATTCAATTTTTTCCAAAAACTCAATTTTAGCGGTTTTTCAGTACTTTTAAGCACTCTTTACCATAAAAGTATGTATGTATATATATATATATATATATATATCAATAATAAATAGTTAAATTAAAATAATGGATTCGTCAAATTGTTTTGCAAATTTATAGAATAATCCATAAAATCATAAACCAGCATTTTAATTACATTAACAGCTCAATCTTCTGGTATCCCAAAAAATTTATTTATTATGATGACCTTCATCATTACATTTTAACTAAACAAATATCCTTTAATTACATACAAACATAAATAAAGGATAAATTTTCTATCAAAGTGGTCACGTGACCCGCCGCCTTATCCTGTTTCAATACCCAACTCAAATTGTAACAATAGACCCCGGAGTCCCTATTGTCATTGGAATTTCTCAAAACTCAGCGTATACTTACTACTAACTCCGTTAGCCGGTCCAAGAAGGCAGCCTATTTAAACCATCGGCTTCCATGAAAAGTCGACTGTTGAGAAAGCGCCGCGTACCGACGTGCCGATGCACGGTACCGCCCCCTACTATGCGTAAATTCGTAGTAAGGCGCGTAGTCGCTACGCGCGCTCGTTGTACGGCGCGCGTACGTCGAACAGCTGGGTACATCTACCTGGACTTATAGAATCCGAGCCGGTAAAGAGCGGCGAGGAGCGAGCGTACGTGCGAGTCCGTCGACTCCGCGGGGGGCGGCGAGGGAGGGAGGGGAACGTTATTGTGTGCGACCATCGGCACATAGAACTGGACCGCGTGCGTCCTACTGCGCATCGTACGGCACATGAAAAGAGAAAGCTATATGTTCACGGCGTTCTTTTTCCTTATTTAGTTGGTCGCGATTGGTGGACAGTAGCGTCCAGGGAAATCAAGGCACCCGGTGTAAAGAACAAAATTGTAAACTATCAGTTAACTTGTGTTTATAATTATTTAAAACATTGTTAAGATTAAAATATTACTGGATAATCTGA
The DNA here is from genome assembly GCA_022817305.1 of Leptoteleia sp. ZL-2020. NCBI lineage: Eukaryota > Metazoa > Arthropoda > Insecta > Hymenoptera > Scelionidae > Leptoteleia > Leptoteleia sp. ZL-2020. Next base: position 1,568 of record JABFPN010002947.1, read on the forward strand.
TCTGAATGAATGTAACCTCCTTAATAATACATATTCTTAAATATATTGTAAAGTAAAGATTAATTTTAGAAAACAGCAACGTACACCAAGAGATGAACAAGTTTAACATGTTTTAAATAAGTTTTTAACTATCGTAACTATTCTCGGAAAGATGTAATTGATGAAATCATTTCCAAAAGACATGTCGACAAACCGAAGGGCACTATTGCTCTTCGTTACGTTACTTTCCGTGACGGAGAAGGAGAACGCTACAAAGAGCGCGGTATCCTTTTCTACGCGAGAAATGTCCTGCGCATGACGACACGCAGCCCGTACCTATAAGTCCGATGGTTATTGTGCGCACCCGCGGCTTAGTTGCGGCACCGAGCGTCCCTGGCGCTGCGGTCGTTCGAGTTGCAGCGACTGGCTACATATACACAGCGAGAGACGCGGAACGCGCTGCCCGAGCCCGGCGAGATCGAAGCTCCCGTTTTGTACGGCAACGAGAACGCCACTACTGGCCAACGTCGGTGCGCGCGGCGACGTGAAAAAATTTTTTTTCCCCCGACGAGCGCGCGACGGTCCCGGCTCTTATGCACGCGTACGGGCGCGAGTCGCGGGGTGCGCATTGCGGCAGCGTCGGCTAAAGGGCAGTTGCGCGCACAATGCCATCGCCGTTGTTGTTACCGTCGACAGCGAGCCAACCGCCAGCCGGACCAGGGGCATGAGTTAACCCCAGGGGGGGACAGCTCCACGGCCGCCCGGCGATTCAACCGCTCCGCTCTTTTTTTTTTTTGGCAACCGCCGCGGATACGAGCCGCGCGTCGCCACCAGCGCGAGACCTCTTTCGCGGACGTTGCCGAAGCGCCCAAAGTGGCTCCCGTCGAGTGTGACGGCAAAATTGGCTCTAACACGGATCCGACTATGGTGATACGGTAAGCTCGCCGATTCTCCTCCATCTCGCCCTTGCCTCGCCCCCTGTCCCTGTCCCCCCTCACCCCCTTCCTTCCCCCCTCGCCGCGACCGCCGTCCTTTTTTGCGCCGCGACATTGTTTACGCGCTTTTGCATGCGCCACTGTTATGTCGCCCGTGTTCTCAACGCAGCCACCGAAACTTTGGAGTTCGTTGCGGCGATTTTTCTTTTCCATCGGACGCGCGATAATCGGTTGGAATGTAAAAAATGTTGGCATCGAGTGGAATGGGAATGAAATTGAAATTGAAAATATTCGTATGGGTTTTCCGAATTAAAAGTGTTTCGATTTCATTAAGGGAATTTGGTTTATGGTAATTGTATTCCTTCGTGGAATTGAGAGTTATTAAATGTCGTAAATGGAATTGAATCGGAGAAATTTTAAGTTTACGGGTAATAGAAAAAGGGGAGAATATCGGGCGCGGAATTGAAATTTAAAAATCGGACTGACGATCGAAGTACTTTCAATTCCGAAAATATCCCAAATTGAATTCGGGAAAAAATATCCCAAGTTTAATGCCAATGGTTTTTTTATAGGGAATTTTTGGACAGACAATTCTATTCAATATAAATGCATCCTTTTCAATTTAAAAGATTGTTCAAGATGAAACATGCCATTTCCTGTTTCTTTCTTCTTTTTTTATCCTTTGGCATATTCTGAAATAATTTTCAAAAGACATTGATGCTTCATTTCTCTTTTTCAAATTATTATTAAATGAAGAAAAGACAAATCCTCACAAGATATTATAATACCATAGCATGTTCCAGTTTGAACAATTTCTTAAATTGAAAAATGATACCTTTATATAAACACAATTGTCTCTCCTGTTTTAATTTAAAAAATTCTTCAAGCTCAAACATGCCTTTTCCGAATAGTCCCTTTATTTACCTCCCGCATTTTGTGTTTCAATTTCATCTAACTCTTTTTATCGATAAACGGTATTTTATATGTAATCGTAAACTTTGTTTTTCTTAAAATTTTAATATATTCCCACCGTTTGTTAATGTAAAAGCGTGTTGAGACGGGCACACTTTTTGTTTACCTCTACAAATCCCTCGTTTATTTCAGCTTTGCGTGTTACTTTAATTACTTAATTAAATAACGAAACCGTGTGTAATCTTAGATCTAGTTTTTTCTTTATTTCAATCAAGCTGTGCAATAAATTGAACGTTATTAGGCAATGATAGGTGAATTCTTCGCTCTGATTTCAATTAACTTTGATTCAATTCACACGTTTGAACGAGATTGTTGCTTGTTAATTATGGTTTTTCACCGTGTCATTGTTTATGTTATTGTTGTACGCAAGGTGTCCTCCCGCGGGTGCGGGATGTTTCGCTGTAAATAAATCGTAAATCAGCGGTCCGGTGCGCCACGTTCGATTTGAGTTGACAAGACGGGTTTTCCCGGCCACATTAATGACGTTATCGTTAGCGAAGTCTGCGAAACGTGTTCTTAAAAAGGAATTTTTAGGCCATTCCGATTGCACGGGACAAAGATATTTATTTATTTTTCTATCTTCCCCCCCCCCCCCCCCAATTGAATTGAATGGGTTTTAAATATAACCTATGGAATTTTGTTGTATTTATTAGTGCAATTGCTGGGATAATTTCACATTATATACATTGTTAATTTACCTTCTTTTTCTTGAAGAATAAATATAATTTGTAAACAATACTTTTTAATTAAATTAATCTAGAAAAAAAGAGATGCGAACATTAGAAATGTTATTCAATGAGTACTTTAATTGATAAGTGATTAGAAATTTCCTTTTTTGGTATATTGACAATTGCTGCAATTAAAATGCTGCATTATGAAGAAAACTTGTGAGTGATAACCATATCGTTTTCAATAGCTGTTTGGAACTGAAGATAATAGGGAAATAGTGAGGTTATTTGTAAATTATTGTGAATAATTCTCACTAATAAGTAAGTTAATTGTATATTTTGTATTAAAAGTGTCCTTCGATTACATCTATTTGTTTATTTATTTATTTATTTATTTTAGTTTACTTAACTCTGCTTTATAGTTTTATTTACAAATACGTAAAAAATTTTTAATTTTCTACATGCATTCCCATATATATATATAAGGAAGTGGTATCTGTATAAGCAGGTTATAACTTGCATAGATATTTTCTTAATGATTCATAACCAAAAAAGTCATTTAAATGTAGAATATTCCAACAATAAATTTCATACATTGATTTTTTTCCCTTCTTTTAATTAAATTAAATGATGTAGAAATTATGAAAAGTTTTGATTCTATTCTGAAAGTATTTTATTAAAGTTTTTTTTTAACTTAAATATATATTAATATCCTGATTTTCACAAGTGAAAAGATAAATAAATTCTTCAACAAAAGTTTACATAAACTGTCTCTATACAATAGCTTGGAATTAATGTATTTTTTGTTTAATATTGGTGTAGAAAATATCAATTATAATAAAATTAAATTAAAATCAAGTAAAAAATCTGAAAACTGCAAGCTCAATGAATTTATCAGTTCTCAATAACAAATTATTGAAGAATTAAAATAACATTTATTTCCCTTTAATTCACTTTATTTCACTATTTCATGGTGAGATTTCATTCTTCAACATTTCATGCTTTTCTTTACATTTAAACTACCTTGAAATCAAGTAACCATACTATGCTTTACTTTTACACATTTAATTGCAAAATAAAACATAGCCTGGTTACCAATTATTTATGTTTTTAAGTATTACAAAATATTGTCTTGTTGCTCAAAGTTTTTGTAGTAAACAAATATAAGTCTTACTGCGTATTCGACATGGCCAATAATAAATGAATACTTTTTAACCTGGACTTAAGAAACAATAGAGAAATACCGATATTATGCAACGTCTTATTATAAATAAAAACAACTGATCAATGATAAGATATTGTGATATTATGAATATTGTGGCCTTTATTGTCACTTATTATCTTCTCCTTTAAAGAACATTTCTTTTTTAAATCACAATATACCGTTAATTTTAAAAATATCTCAATGATTTTCTCCGACAGCGATTACTTTTATCATCATGTTCGGACTTTTTTTCAACCTTCGCAGCATTGTTTGAAATTAAATTAATAAGAAAAATAACAAATTAAACTATACATTAAAAATAATTTATATTGATTTATAATAACTTTATATTATTTTATGTACTTTTAACAAATGTTTCGAATTTAATTAAAAGTTTTATTGAAAGGAAATATCCCGTGAAATGATAATTTTTTTTTTTTCAACCGTGGGATTTCTGGCCAGGCAAATATTTGTCAATGCTCGATTAAAACGTTCTCATATTTATAAAATCATTATAAATAGACACCCGCGACCTCATTATTAAAGTGACTTTTTTGATATTTATCCATAACACGTTACTTATAGCGTGGTAAAAGAATGGCCCGTGAATCACGGGATTTGATGTAAGTCGCTCCAAAAACGTATTCATCTGAAACATCATTTCACAATAAATGAAAATCAAGCGGCATTATCTGACCCCGGTAGTCAATTTACCATACAAAATTTGAATCGCTCCGTGCAAGGATGACCCAAATACACTTACTCCTTTACAATATAAACAATTCTATTTGAAAAAAAGAAAAAAAAAGAAAGGAAAAACCGACTCATTCCTTTTTTTTTTATTATTACAAGAAAATCAGTGCAACTTTAATGCACAAACAAACGAAAAAGTAAATGACATTCAACTCGAGTAATCACTCACTTTGTAATGAGAAAGTGTCGCATAATTAGGCGAACAATTTGTTCCACCAAATTTCAAATATAATTGTACACTGTTTATATCAAAATCAACATTTAATATATAATTTAATTGCAATTAAAATTGTTTATACGAATCAACAAACCATAACACAGTAAGATTTATATTTTTTTTTTCATATGAAAGGGAAAAAATTTGATCAAATAGGTTATGTTTACATATGGATTGTACATATAATTATATTTTCCGTGCAATTATTATTTTATTTATGATTTAATTTACTTTCAGATAGTTACTACAATTCACTTAAAATAATACAATAATTGGCACGATTTTACCGTACCATTTATGTTTAAATGGTACTTTTTTTGCCACACGTTTATCTCATTTGAGTTAATGTTTTCGCAGTTAAAAATATATATGATGACGGCAGTAATTGAGCCGGGGCTGGTTTAATAAACATAAACAAAATACTGATTGTTTGAGGCTATTCTTCTTAATAAAGAAAGAATGCTCCCAGCGAGCCAATGTTGATTGCTTAGATAACCGAGATAAAACCGAAGCAAGACAAGAGTACGCTTGAGAAAAGAAGAATTGGAAGCGACCGAAAATTAATTGCATTATGTGGAGAAAGTATAAAAGGGGGAATTATTTGCAATTGCGTCAATTGAATTGGCCGATTATTGAATGGATATTTTCGGGGGTACTAATTTTAATTTGCGATTTCAGGTCAGATGGTGGCAGCAGCGAAAGTCCTCTTCTGGGAGAAGAGGGCGAGACTGTTGGCCAACCGCAGTCAAAACACAGTCACGGCCATCATCATGATAAACCTAAACAAATGAAATATGGAGAACTAGTCATTTTGGGGTAAGACCTTTACGTCAATGCCAAACATAATAAAGCCAAATTTTGTTTGACTTTTAAGAATAATATAATTAAATGAAGGAATGTGATATATCTTTTTATTTAATTGTAATGTAATAAAATAGTTTAATATATTGTTATATAATAATTATATAAGGAAAGGTATATTTAAATAAATAGTTAAGGTGAAATATTGATTGAAAAAATTTAAACTGGCAGAATTGGCGACCAAATAGATGTTTGTAAATATTTAAGTTAAGAAAAATGCAACGTTAAACACAATTAGAGTTGTTTCTCATGTATCGAAACTTTTTTCAAAAAAAGTTATCTTTTGGAACTCGTTATTATGGCACAAAAATCTAATCTCTAAATAGTCTGTTAAACGAGTTCCGAAAGATAACTTTATGGGAGTTGCCAGTACATAAGGAAACAATTTACAATATTCTAAATATGATTAACTTTAAATAGATGTTGCACTTTTCTTAAATTATTTATTTATTTATAATCTGTTCAGAATCAGAAATTTATTAGAAAATTAAGTATAACTATAGCTATAATACACTGGGAAAAAATATCACAAATAATATTACTGTTTGTAACTTTGTTTCAGATTGGTCTTAGTTTTTCATCCAAAATTGTTTTCTAAAAAGGATAAATTTCTGCTTTAAATGTAAAGGTAACATTTAAAATTGGCACCTTTGCATTTAAAAGCGTTATTACTTCTAAAAAAAGTGTTGACTTTTATTATTTATAAAACAAAGCTACGAATAGTAACATTTCCTCTCATATTTATCTCAGTACAGTATTAAAATTTCACACGATTCGTATTAAATGAAATGTACAAATTATAAAACGAACAGTTTTAACACGTATCGTGTTAAAATTTGATACATGATAATATTTGTTAAATTTTTGTTACAAATATTATTACAACCACGCTCATATATTTTAACGCAATACGCGTCAAAAGTTTTAACCCACTACACAATAATTTATGCCACCAGTTTTTTGTTTCTATTTTTCTCAGCTTAATAAGAAATGAAACTGAACGGACGATCGCCGCCAGTGAGCGCAAACGGCAAATAAATATCAAATTGATTCCAGTTGACAAAGTTAGCGGCAAAGACGTCCAAGTTGACAACTGCGTCCCACTTTTTCCTCCCTCGACATTGAACTTTCCGCAATGAAATCGGATTATAATTTGCAAATAAATGAATAAGATCGAATGGCCGCGAGTTTTGGCGCGAGGTAATCTCGTTACGGGCAAAAATATCCAAATTGCTCGGATCTTTCGTGCACAGAGATAAAGCATTGTCGTTCGTGATAACGTTAAATAAGTTGCCGCGCAGAAGAAAGACAGCAAAAGAGCATTGTAACTCCTTATCAGTTAAAGACTTCGGATGACGGAGGATCAATTTTGATACGACTGTTTTTCACTGGCGCGGATCGTCGATCATCATCGAGGACACTACTCTGCCAAGGACTCATCTACCTGTTATAAAATGTTGAAGAACATAGACGTACATGTAGATATTTGTGGGCTAGATTCTCTAAACCACACTTCGCATCAACATAATTGGCATTAAAATATATGAGCAATTACTTTTAATCGCGCCATCGCTTTTCGCAGCGATCCGAGCAATTAAGCGTCGTTCTCGACGTTGAAATTGTAACGCCTTGCGTTTTCTTTCGAGTATAGATAGCGCGACCTAATTTTATTGAGCATAATAGGATCGCATATCCAATTTACAGTACACGGTACTTAACTGTGCTATGAGTTTTGAAAAGAGACAAAGTACGTTGTGCCAATCTGAAATTTCTGCATTCATCTGGTCGCACTTTTTGCCGTGTTAAATGGCGTGAAATTTTGCGCACGCTGCAATGAAAAAACTAAAACAGTAATAACTTGCCAAAACTTTCTGGTACTCCTGCACTCTATGATCCATGTTAAGGATATTACCAAGTTTGGTAAACTTTTTGTCACTTTTTCGAGTAGTAATTATCAGTACTGACCCTCTTGTTACATTGTAGTAAATTATTTTATATATTATTGGATAGAGTCTAGGATTACTGTGGTAATTTTCTTAGTGTGGATAATCAATTTTCGTGGTTGTTTGAAAGAAAGAAAGAAAACTGAAAGGTAATCATTTTCGTGTAATATTCATTGGAATTGGATTTTTTAATTTAGGTATAATGGGTACCTTCCACCTGGCGATCGGGGTAGGAGAAGAAGCAAATTTATGCTTTACAAAAGGCCAACTGCCAATGGAGTTAAACGTAGTAAACACTACGTTGTTAAGACACCTCACAGTTCTCAGGCCATCTTGAACACTCAACAGCATTCTATTTCATACACCCTTACCAGAACACAAGCTGTGATCGTAGAGTACACGGAAGACGAAGACACTGATATGTTTCAAGTAAACCTCATAATTGCAAATCTTTGTTCCTTCAATACATGTACTTGACGACACATTTTAAGTTTAACTTACCTTTTTTTTCGTTACATACTAAAAGACATGTTTGACAATTTAAGTGAAAAATGGACCTTGGATTATTTTCATTCATTTATATCGTACATTATTTTGTAAAATTAAAATAGATTTGTTTTTTTTTGCCATATTTTATAGTATAAATTTGTATTATCTTTTTCTAAAGATTTTCTTTTTATATCACAGTAACATATTTAAATATTGCACTAAATTAACATCACGTTTTTTGTCTACAAATTATTGCGCTGATGTATTCCTTATAGTACAGAATGTAAATCCAGATTACTATGTATCTATGTAAACGTATTTAAAATTCATTATGTATGACGAGCGTTTGAAAATATAATCACACTGGGAGAAAGTATTTGAAAAAAATCGCAATCTTTCTCTGTAATTTGAAAGCACGATGGACACTGTTACAAAAAGTACGGTCAAAAAAATTGTATGATGTATTCAGAAATTGATGAAGCTAAAATGAGCAATCATAATATTTACGTTTCGAATACATTTTCTGCTTTTTTATTGTACTTTTTCTAGCTTTATCCATTATACACACAAATTACAGAAAAAAAGATTACATTCCTTTTTTTTTTTTTTTTTGCAAAAATACTTTCCTCACCGTAGGAAATTGAATACAGCGGAGAAAATTGAAAGCTTCGATTTTGTCCCTCAACTTTTCCAAAGCTCCTTTATTTATTGCCACAATAACAAAGTATTCGGTTGTAAATAAAATGCCAACCATCGATTGTAGACAAAAATGCGTGCATTATCCTGTGAAAAATGTGTCGTCCAAATCCGATAAGCAACGAACAAGTGATAAAGAGAAAGTTTCTTTTTTCCGGTAGATTGGTCGCTCGTCGGAATCCCCGATCGATTTCGTTGTGATGGATACGTATCCTGGTGGCAGCGAAGGATCGGCGTCGAACGAAGGCAGAGTGGCCCAGAGCACGATTAGCAGGTTCGCCTGTCGCATATTGGCCGATCGATCCGATCCGAGAATTGCCAGGATTTACGCAGCCGGCTTCGACAGCAGCCGAAACATTTTCCTCGGCGTAAGTTTTCTCCGGCCCGAGCGCGGACGTATTTTACCCGGGTCGCGCCCTAAAACAACAGACCCGACAGCTCCAACTGCGACGAGTCACTCGAAACAATGATAACTAATATTTGTGGAAGATAATTTCACGGGGCATGCTATGCGAGGAGAGTTTCACAATGTCCCCGAGTATCTTTGTGTGCATTGAAGATTATCCAGCACGCTTTCAGTAATGAAACGTTGTTTGCAAACTGGAGTTACTTTTATCAATTTTTTCTCTCTCTTCTTCTCTTGTACTCCGCCGATGTTTTGGCTTGGAATGGCGAACATCGTTGGCAAAAGTTGGCCCACTTTGGTTGATGTGTATTATTTCAAAGGCTTCGCGACTGTTAATTTCGGAGAATAGAAACTTTTGACAATCTTTCGGATTTATTTGGATTGTAAGATCGATGAACGAGGCGCGAGTTCTTAATTGTTTTGCGCGCCTTTGTTAATTTCGTTTATCAATGTTTTTGTACGGAATTGTTTGTTATTTAAAATAATACTATTTGCTGTTCGATTAGACGTTAAATATTCTGCCTTTTTTTTTGTTTGAAATTCATTAATATTTGTAGCGGACGTGTTTTGATTCGAGAGGTTTAATTTATATTTAATCTCTCACAATTCACGTGTTTTGTAACGCCTTTGTTTTCCGGATATGTACAATGTAGTATCTTTTTTCATGTGGGTATTTAACCAGTAATGTGAGCGGCGGAGAGATAAACATAATACACGCAACAATGTTTCTTGCGGCTTTCTTGTCGTTTTACTCGGTTTCAACATAAAAGTAACAGTATTCTTAAATATTAACTAATTATTTGTACATTTTTTTTATTAGTTACAATAGAATATTCAAATTTTTAACAAAATATTTAAAAAGTATTATCTACTAGTTCCTCACGGTCAGAAATTGCACTAAAATAAAACAACTACAATATAACGTAATATCATTAAGTGGGTACTCAAACTTCTGCTTTATCTCGGTATATCTATTCCATTTTCTATTAATATTGTCCGTCGAGTAGAATCCTCATGTAAAACGTACCGTAAACAACCGAGGCAAAATCAAGGTCGCGCCGTGCATTACCGCAACCCATAAAATTACTAATCGATCTTGAATTTTATGACTCAACCAATGGGTATTAAATTTAATAAAGGGTGTCGTAAATGCACTCGAAAAGTGCACTTCAAAGTTGCGTTGAATTGCAAAATTAAAATAAATAAGACGGGGCGATTGCTTCCGAGCGAAAGTGTTAACTCGTACGAAATGTCTTTAGGAGAAAGCAACCAAGTGGCAGGAAAACAGGGAGATCGATGGACTGACGACCAACGGTGTGCTTATAATGCATCCGCGGGGTCAGTTTTGCGGCGGCGAAGCGCACAGTGGTTACTGGCGTGAGGTGAGCGTAGGAGGCGGCGTTTTCTCGCTACGAGAGAGCAGGAGCGCGCAGCAAAAAGGCGAAGTCGTAGAAGATGAGAACAACATTCTACAGGACGGCACACTCATTGACCTTTGCGGCGCGACGCTACTTTGGAGATCTGCCGAGGGACTTGCAAAATCACCCGTAAGATCATTCAGTTGACCAAACTTAATACAATAACTCAAAGAGAATTGTGCAAAAAGGAACAAAGGAAAACCTTTTATCATCTGCGATAGAAGAATTTTACGAATAAATAGGAAACAAAAGTCACTTCGTCTTTTTAATCTTCTTTATCGGATTTAATCCGGATTTAAAAGTCGGATTAGATTTTGATGACGATTAAGTCGCGGGATTACTATCTCATTCTAATTCCACTCGCAAACAGCTAATTTCAATTTGAAATTAAAATAGTTGCATAACTTGTGATTGGAGCGGTAAAGAATGTAAATAAATTTATCAACGAGTTGATGTTTGTTATAAATTGTATAATTATTTTTACATTTAAACGCTTGAATGATTAGGAGTAAATATTTGTATTATCTAGATAGGGATACTGAATGGTAAATTGTGATCTTATAAATATTATTATTAAGGAGGATTAATTTTATTGACGTGCTTTCAGACGAAACATGATTTGGAAGAATTGGTAGACGCCATTAATGCAGGAAGGCCGCAATGTCCGGTCGGTTTAAATACACTTGTTATACCCCGAAAGGCGGCATCGGACTCAGCCCAACAACAACCTTACGTATATCTAAAGTGCGGTCACGTACAGGGTCACCACGATTGGGGCCAAGAAAAGGACAAAGTTACAAGAAGGTGCCCCATGTGTCTGGTGGCGGGACCAATAGTTAAACTATGTATGGGTATTGAACCGGCTTTCTACGTTGACAGCGGTCCACCGACATACGCATTCAGTCCTTGCGGTCACATGGCTACGGAGAAAACCGTAAAGTAAGCTTTCGTTGCAGTCCTATTATTTTATAACATTATATTCAATCTAAATTAATTAAACGAATCATTTAAAGAATTTTCCGTTGGATTTAATTCAATATTTATAATATTATTTTAATAAGTATTGAGAATTAATTGCTGTTTGAGAGAAGGATCGTTCATTTAAAATAAAGTAAAAAATGTAGACATATAAAATAATTGCGTATTCTGTTCATTTGCAGATATTGGGAAAAGGTACCGATACCCCACGGAACCAATGGCTACATTGCAATTTGTCCTTTTTGCGCGGTACCCTTAGAAGGAACTCCTGGCTACGTGAAATTAATATTTCAAGATAATGTTGATTAAATGGATGACGTAAACATTTCGTAACTGAAAATACAGTAAGATTTTTTGCTTCATTTTAACTAATTATAAATAATTTCGTTTGTATGTATTATAAATGTAATAGCATGGTTTAAAGATTGTGATGGTATACCCTTTTTCCAGATTTCACTGAACATCCTGTGAAAATGCAGAAAAAAAAGCATTGCAAACGATGTATGTACAGAAGTAATTATTATTCACCTTGATCCGACGATGGATCAAGGTGGCTAGCCTTATTGCCGTAAGTTATTCAAACGAAAAGAAAAAAATTAACAAAAAAATGTTAATGTCAGGTAGGTGCCACAGACCGAGGATGTGCTTACTTAATCGCTGGCATTTATAGAGCACACATACACACTTACACACACACATACACACGTGTACACTTACCTGTACAAACATGTACATCCATACTCATACACCATTTACAGATAATTCTCATTTTTCACGAAGAGAACGAAAACGGATTTGAATACATGTACCAACCAATCTGCTTTAACTTATCCTTCTCGTTTCACTGTCTTATCCAATGCAATATTCGTTAGTACAAAAATGTGTATTTATTTAATATTTATTGCGTAAGGTAATATACATTAAAACTGAGATAACGTAGAATAACGTTCTCGTCCTTGAATTCGTTTTCGTTTGATCGACAGTTTCATTCATAAACGATGTATTTTTGGAGCGAGAGAGAGAATGAGCGAGAATAAGCGAAAGAGAAAGAAAGACATGTGCAGTGAAAAAGGAGGAAAGAAATGCAATATCCAATACTCCGAGTAAATCAGAATTTCAACTTCTGAGTTTCGATATCAATTCTAATTGTTTTGCCAATGATTATTATGAATGAATAATAGTTAATTATATTAGCGGACCACAGATTGTGAAAACGTTATTGTATTTTGATTATGATTTGCAACTTACGAATGCAATTAATTGATTAATTAATATGCGTCGGCTGATTTAACATCGATACAGTTTTCGCAAATTTGTACATGCGTGAAATACAACAAATTGGAGGCATATTTGAATTTTAAGAGTTACTTTTTGTGTACATTGCGCGTCAATAATAAATGTTTTATAAATTATGAGACGTAAAAATTGTGTACCAGGATTTCAATATTATTTGTACAATCCATCGTTTTAGGTCATTCGAATTATATTACATTCAAGTTACTATAAATTTATAGTTGGATTATTATTTATTTATTTATAATAAATACAAGTAATGTAAATATTTTACACTTTATTGAATGTCGCTAATATGGACGGCTCCGAGTTTTTACTATTTGTTTGAACCTTTGGAAAAGCCGATTTTTCCAAGGCAAGGTGTCCACGTCCAAATTTTTAACCGAATTATTATTTTTTTCTTTATTAACCGAAGATGGAAACTTCTTTCAGCCTTGTAAATTCACTGCATTTTCTAGCTCGACCTACTCGTCGCAAGAAACGGCGCAATTATTTTATAGTTAAATGTATGTTTGTAAACGAATTATTTCTCCGCGTATCCTGGATTTGTTCGTCTCGGGCAGAAAAGTGTAATTAAAGTACAATGTAAAACAAATTTTGAAGTTAGAAAAGGCTAACGATTATTGAAACAAAAGCGGAATACAGAATTAAAACTGCCCTTTTATAATTTTTAGTAATGCGAATTGCGATGGATAATTTATTTGAAATGTGAGAGAGCCGTGCAATTAACAAAATGGATTTAACGTTATACTCGCAGCGGAATAACGAGCATGAAAATTAATTGATTTTAATGTTTTAACTTGTACGAATGTATATTTATTGTTTATTTATGATTATACATAGTTACCTTTTAACTATTTCTGTCGATGAAATTCGTAAAATAAATGTAGTTTTTTTACCAAGCGTAAGAGGTGACATGCTTTTTTACGATGCGAAGGAGCGACGCTTTCCTAATTTGAATTGAATTAAGAAACATTTAAACTTAGGAATTTATTAGCTAATTAATCAAGTCCGACGTGAAACTGGAGTTGCATTTATTGATTTTAACAGAAACTATATTGACGACATTGTGTTCAATCTTTATTTTTCATCAGACTTGAAAATGAGCAAAAGGATCCTTTTCGTCTTCGTTGTCAAATTTGATGAAAATTGAGACATTTAGTTATGTGGTTGTTGCTTTTAGTTAATTATTTTTAACGAGGTACTCATTACGTTTTCAGTCATGCGAAATTTTAAATTGAAAACAAACTGCATTTTTAATTTGTTACGCGTGATTTCTATTGTTGTTCCACCTTTTTTCTTCCATTATTATAATGATTATATTATCATAATTATTAATGACTTGATGTGTATTTGTATTGCTTAAAGTTAAGAGCGTAATTTAAAATGATTGGAGTACTACTGTAAAGTGACTTTTTTCAATCAGTTTATTGGGGTTAATAGAAGAAAGGAGAGAAACAAAACATTTAATTTAATAATAGATCAAATGAAAATAGTTCGAAAATTACAGTTATATAAAATTGTATATATGATTGCAATTCATTTTACTTTATTTGATCTGTCCTATATTTGCGGCACTTGATTAAACTTTACCAAAGACAGTGTCCGTGAATGAAATTGAGTTTACTGGGAAATTTGAATTGGTCGCATTTTCGCAAACATGTCAGTTTAAAGTGTTAAACTAAAAACTGCTATGAACATCATTTCAAAAATTTAAATTTTTCAACGAATAAGTTGTAGTATTATGAAATTATGATTTAGAGATAAATAGATCTGTTTTATACAATTTTTTGCTACATTTTGATTGTAAATTTTTGCAATATTATCACTAGTGATACGACAGTAATACCCTTGTTACAGTAAATGAGACAAGGTAACTTAGTACACATGCGATAATTTTATAACACACGTGACTCTGGGTATAGCGAGCGTTGAGGACTGATCCATAATAGTCAGAGTTTCCCCCATCAGCGATACCAATTTCTTCTTCCCTTTTGTTCGCACTTTATTCTAGTATTGGGACATTACCTGGATAATAAAGTTGCTGCCAAATTCAAATTGTTTATCGCACACTCGATGGGGTATCTCTACTAACATTATAATTGGAGTAAAAACACGCTTTAGTCAGAATATCATTATAACTATACACACTATATCTAGAGTCAAGTGTAACGAAAACAATAATAAATATTTATGCGTTGTATTAGCATTGATATCTCTCGAAAAAATAAAAACGTACCGATGTTTTCTATTTAAGTTATTTCATATTCAAATTGATGTATGTTTTACAAAAAGATAATATTATTGATAATAACACGAATCGTAAAAGTAAAATTCTATGTCTCTAAATTCTAATTTTGTAAATCCATGTTATGAAAGTACAGAAGTGAATGGCTATGCATGATAACGAATGATTGCAAGAGTTAAAGTACCTATATGTTAGATAAGAAAAATAAAGTGCTTTTGATCTATACCATTTGTTTGTTTATCATTTACCCTGATTTATTTTTCTTTTAATGGGCATAATATGAAGTTCACTATTATTTATTTGACTTAAATAAAACACAACTAGTGTTTATTATGTATCTTACTGAAATTTAACTTCAGTTTGTTTTTAAAGGAAGATTAAAAATACAAAATAAACCTTTTCTTTTATAATAATTTATTTGTCATACTTAAATTAATTTTACAGCTATGTTTATAAAATAACTTATTTAATAAATAAATGCGAGAAAATAAAGACTTTAATACCTAAAGGATGGTAAAAAGACACCTAATGACAGTAAAAATAAATGTCTTCTATAGAAAGTTAAAATGGCAAAACTGCCTTCTATATTTTAACATTTATTACTGAAAACTTTTATGTGCAACACAGCGTGTTAGTTTGCGTTGCTATTCACACAAGTTAGGTGAGTTATTATTTTCTCGCAAGTATTGCAAAAAAACAATATGCTGTAAATTTTAAATGATCAATCATTTATACATTAAAATATTTTTCAAGTTAATAACATAAATCTAAAGTATCACAAGGCATCCACTTTGAACTTTCCAGGGCATCCCATAGATTGTAATCTTGCTCAATCAATTCTCTATTCAACTTATCTACGTCTATGGGAACAGAGTGTTCTGAAAAAAAAATATTTACATAACATTAGAAATGAAATTTGGTCACTAACATATACCTTTTTCACATATAAATTAAAGAAATAAAAAGTTTAATAAATTTATGTATTATATTTTCCTTACCGACAAGTTCTAGCTCATCTTCCTCTTGCTTTTGTTCAGTAACATACGTACTGTAAGAATCTGATGGATGCTCACTATCATAATATCCTTGCTGCCATGCGTTATAATTGCTCCAATAAGACGACGTGTCATAATAGTTGTAAGCATCAGAATTAACGTTCGATGATGCATAATCAGATGTTGACTGGGGAGGTGTAGATCTGTAAATTACAATATTTGTAAACATTATACATAAATTAAGTATAAGTACCTTAATAATAACATTATAAGTAAATTAAGTTGAAAGAGAAGATTTTAAAATAATTTTTTTCTATTTTAAAAACTTTTAGAAACTCATTCAATTTTTTCATCAGATATTTTGTTGGTTTTTTGATCTTTTTTAGAAACTTACCCTGTAAGTTTACTCCACGGCCTTGGCACAGCATTACATATTTTCAATGATTTTGTTCCCAAACCTCTGTAACCGTTCATTGTTACTAAACTGTTTTTTTGTTCTTCCTCACTGGCAAACCTGACAAATCCGTAACCTTTACTGAATCCTGAACTATCCAATATAACTTTGGCCGTTCGAATTGAATTGTATTTTGCGGCAAAAGCTCTATATAACGAATAATCATCAACATCCGTGGAAAGATCGCCAACCCATATACTGAATTCTCTTTCAGCAGCTGGTTTTCCAGTGGTACTGGCGTGGTTCAATCGAAAACGAACTGGCTGTAATACATAATTATTATATAAGTAAAATAATACAATTTGGTATTTAGTACTTTATATTGACAATCAAATTATTAATGGAAATAAAATTGTTATTATACTTATATTATTTAATTTAATTGATATAATTGTAAATAAACATTATACTCACAGGATTTGACCCAGGAATAACTTTTCCATTCAATTTATGCATGGCGTCCAGAGCCATTTCGTCTGTTGGAAAATGAACAAAACAATAACCGGCTGGTTCACCTGTGTACTTGTTTCTCATAACTTTAACTGTTTGTGGTTGTTCGTTCATTTTATGGAAAGCATTCATTATAAAACTTTCTGTCATGTATGGTTCCAACTATAAACATGAAAATATACATGAACAATTTATATTATAAAACAATTTATAGAGAAATGTAGTATAACATTGATAAAAATATAAGTTAAATATTTATAACAATGTGAGTGCACTTACACATCTATAAAAAAAAAAAAATTTTTATAGGTTGAATTATTTATATTCATTTGTTTTTCACTTAAAAACAATGAAAACATTAGAATTATCAAAGTATTTATACCTTCATTGTTTACTTTTAATTAACCTTCAAAAATAAAGTAGAAATATATCATAAATAAAAAAAACATAAACATTTAAATTTCTCCTTTCATATGTCCACGCGGGCCAGTTCTTTATGTCCATGATATCAATATACAATGAATTGAATGGTTTAAATTTAGTTTATAACAATTTGTTATTAAGGAACTGAATTAAATACGTGCATAAATAAAAAAAATGAAGATAAAGTATATGATAATACTAAAAGTATTTATATATATAGGCTTAAAAATGTTTTAACATTTAATAAAAATTTGTTTATATCATTGTTTATATTTTTTTCTTGTCAACCTTTAGACATTTAAATCTTTTATATACCAGTTTTAGTTATTTAACATCCAAACAAGTTTGAATAAGTATTAAATAGATGAAATTGTAATAAAATTAAGATATATAAGTAAAGGGTTGATTATTTTAATAAGGTTATAAATTGTTAAAATTGTTATGTACTTACCCCTCCCATCCATAACTGACACAAAACCATTGGTCCTGACATTTTTAATAATATAATTAAAATTGTACACAAGGAACTAATAATCTACACTGTTTCAAACAAATTAATTTCAAAACTTCCTCTCCACGCTAAAGTATTGCTTCTATAGAGCCGGTAATACCGTGTCACTTTCGACGTATACGAGATAATGAGTGCTTACGAGATGGGAGCGCTAATAACTAGTATGTTGTAGCAATAATTTAATAATAATAAAGTATTATCAGTTAGTAAACTGGTTATATATTTAATTTTTTATAATACTTCTCAAACATTAAATTTTCAAACAAAAATTGACTGCTAGTACTACGCTAGTGAGACGAATACACTCGACGCTCCCAGTTTCAGCGAGCTCGAGACCGGAAGTGCTCCCAGTTTCAGCGGGGCGCAATTGCGCACGTGTTTAGCGCATGTATATTTTCATTGGTTATTTCTATTCGGTTGTTTCCGT
>JABFPN010002948.1:0-19886 GCA_022817305.1 Leptoteleia sp. ZL-2020
AGCCATAATTTTATAATTATGCTTGCAATATAGAGTTGGTAAAGTAAGCATAATTTATATTTAAATACGGCTATAATTTCACAACTAAACTCATATAGGTGAAATTCAAATACCATTTTTTTGCGTGATAGATTCAGCATTATTATTTGTGCTGATTCATCATATTTTTTTCAGCGTATTTATAAACTTCTTACACGAAATGCTTTCCACCAACGTTGCATTGAATTAATAATTTCATTTAACATGTGCATAAATTATGAAACAAATAATATTGTCTACGAATAACAATTTAAATGCTTTGCAAAATACAGCTGTTGAGATAAGCTCTTTTGTTCATCATTTATTTAATGTTACCAAGACTGGAAAATACAAAGCCGAAAAGAACAAAAATAGAACGTTCTCCCCATTATTTGTATCATTATAATATTTTAATATTATAGTGTTATTTTACCATTTGTAAATGGAAAATACTTCTCGTGGATAAAAATATAGCAATTACAAGAAGCAAGTGAAATACTTTTTATATTATTTACACGAATAAAGTTAATTAATTAGAATATTGATTGTGTATATAAAAATTTTAATTAATTTTTTGTTCCGCCGCAGCTGAAGCTTATATGCGAAAGCCTCAAGGTATTTTTTTGGCGGGAGGCATGCCAAATACTGAAACGTTTCCGTACAAAGAAATCGTGGTTACGTGTAAAGATGGAAGTCAAATAAAACTTCGAGATAAAGAACTTGCTTCTGCTTTACAGTACGGTCCATCTCAAGGGTACGTTTCTCAAAGTAATAAAAAAGTTTAACTATTGAAATTATGTAGTTAATTTCAAATATTCGTAAAAATTATTAATATTATATTATGATGATAACTTCTGTTAGTAAGTGTGTAATCAACCTAAGTGTGTATTGTATGATTTAATTATATATAACAAAATAAAACTTTTTAACTTCTTAGTTTTATTTTAATGTTTACAATATTTTATGTTGTTTAAAGTAATTTCGCACATTTACTCGAGCATTTCTGATAACATATTTATATTATGTTATGAAGTATAACTTCACGTTGAGGTTTAATTTTTTAAAATGGATATTTATTTTATAAATTTTTCAATTAAAATAATTCGTAATGAACGAGATTAATAAAGTTTTCAAGGAAATAACAATAAATTGTGGAATATAACAGAAAATATTAATTAAATACCTACAATAATAAATTCATTAATTTCATAATAATGAATAATACTACTGAATGTATTAATTAAATTTCGATAGATATTTGCCTCTTCTGAAATTGTGGAGAGAATTTCAGCAAACGTGGCACAAGCCGAAATATCAAAATTGGGACATAATTGTCACGACTGGGGCGCAAGATGGTTGTAATAAAATTTTTGAAATGTTCATCGAAGAAGGGCAACCCGTTATGGCTCAATCCCCATTCTATTCAGGAACTATAGGAGCAGTATGACTCTGTTAATATTTTAATTAAAAAAAATTATAGAATACTAAACGAATCAATGTTCAATAGGCGTATAGTAATAATCGGTAAAAGTTATTATGTATTATTACAAATTAACTGAATTGAAAATATTTTATGTTCAACAATATCACAAATATTGTTTCGTAGAATCTCAGATAATCCTTTGGAATGATATACTATTATAAAAACGATTATTAACGTTGCAACGATTAGCATTATAATCGAATAATATTATTATGAAATATTTATGTAAATCCATTATTTTTGTCAAAATAAAATGTTCGTAAATTATTTTTATTTGATTTAAATTTTATTTTATTAAATAAATAACATGTTAAGTTTGTTGTTATTTACGGTCTATTTCAGTAATAAAAGTTCAAATTTTGTAACTGGAAATTTATATTTGAAAATGTATTAATTTAAGATACATTTCCCAAAAACTTAATATTAATCAAATTATGTCTCATTCCCGAAGTTGAATTCAATTACAAATAATATTAAGTTAATTACTTTCATTTTGTTACAGCTTAAAGCTTTAGCTCCAGAATTAATAGAAATAAACCAAGACGAAGATGGAATTATTCCCGAGGAAATATCCAAAATTTGTGAAGAACGCCTTGCCATAAAGAAACCGCTTCCAAAAGTAATGAACATTTTTATGACTTAAGAATCTTGGAACATTTTCAAATTTCTTAGATGAAAGTTCAAATTTAGAATTTAAAGACTTCATAAATATCTCTTTGAAACTGCACGGTTTAAAAGATGGCTGGATTTGTAATAGATATTTATAAAAAAACTATATGATAAACTATGGTAATCAATATAATATATAACAATGCCTGAAAGACAAACGATTATTTTACAATGTATTATTTATTGTGTAAAGAGTAATGCTTCATTCTTCCTTAATATTACTTTAAAAATGTCAAATTTGTCCAAGAAAAAGCATTAAATTTCTCGTTTTTCAATTTATCAAAGCGACATTTTTCACAAATTTCGTCCATATTCTAACAGCTTTTGTACGTGAATCCGACCGGTGCAAATCCAACAGGGAGCGTTCTACCTGATAAGAGAAAACTTGCAGTTTACAATTTGGCGAAGAAATACAATTTTCTGATAGTCGAAGATGACGCTTACTATTTCCTCCACTTCCTGGATAAACGTCCGATTTCTTTTCTTTCTATAGACGTCGATGGGCGAGTTATTAGAGTCGACTCTTTCAGCAAAATTTTGAGCTCGGGAATCAGAGTAGGCATCGTTACTGCACACGAGTCTGTCACTAACAAATTAGCTTTGCACATTCAACATTCCAATTTACATGCATCTTCTTTATCGCAGGTAAAAATTAATCTACATACTCCCTGGAGAATATATTTTTCTAAAAAATTGAAATATGAAAAAAGTCTGAAAATTATTTATGAAATAAAAAATATATTCCTGAATATTCAGAAAATATTCATAACAGGTTTTTATAAATTGTCAGATAACAACTGTTTAATCAGAAATGATAAAAGTATTTAATGAAAAAAAAAAGATTACAAATTTACAAATTTGTTTTATAATTTATAATTCGTATTTTTAGTATATGACATAAAATTATTTTACTCTGTGGTTTATATTAATGTATCATAAATATCTTTTGCAAATTATTATTTTTTTTCAGATGATTGTATATCGTCTCCTCGAATCCTGGAGTTCTGACATGTTCGAAGATCATATTCACAGTATTCAGACATTTTATCGAGAAAGACGTGACATATTGATTGCTGTATTAAAGAAACATCTTATGGGTACTAAATGGCAAAGTTTTGTTTGCTTTCCTTAATGTG
The DNA here is from genome assembly GCA_022817305.1 of Leptoteleia sp. ZL-2020. Lineage (NCBI taxonomy): Eukaryota > Metazoa > Arthropoda > Insecta > Hymenoptera > Scelionidae > Leptoteleia > Leptoteleia sp. ZL-2020. The sequence continues at coordinate 3,307 of JABFPN010002948.1, forward strand.
TTTGTCGCAAAGAAATTCGATCCTTTATTTAATGCTATTTGTAGAGATTATATTTCCCATCTAAAATAAGAAAAAGTATGATTTCTTTTTATCGAAACTTTATATTGCAATAGGTATTGCTGAATGGTCTTGCCCAAAAGGAGGAATGTTCGTTTGGATAAAAATTCCTTCAATTGATAATACTTTTGACATGGTTATGAAGGATTGTATAGAGCAAGACATTTTTGTTCTGCCTGGTGTTGCTTTTAATTACGATTTAAATAAACCCAGTCAATATATTCGAGTCTGCTATAGTTATGCTACTCAGGAAGAAGTTGAACTGGTAATAATTTTTGACTAACTACAATAAATGTTGCGTACCCTACGGGCATGCTGCCTTTAAAATGTTTTTTTCATAAGCACAATAAATTCATAATTTATTAAAATTTTTTGCACTAAAATCCGTTCTTACGAATAATTCATTTTCTCTTGATATTTATATTTGGTGCGGATGCACGCGCATTTCATCTAACAACTGTACTTCACGTCGAGCTTTACTTTTTAAGAATGATTATTAGACATTCAATTATTTCACCAAATTAAATATTACTTTTTTCAGGGTATCAGCCGTTTAGCATCTATCATAAAAAAGAAAATTGCAGTTGTGGAAAATGGTAAATAAAAAAAACCATCTGAAACGATGTGACAATGTTATCGATGATATAAAACTGGAGTTTAAGTGCGATTAAATAAAATGCTGCTTCAGTTCAATGTAGTTTCAGAGTATTTATAAAAGATTATTGACTGAGACAATCTGTGTATTAGAGGATCGAGTTTTAATAAGGTTTATAGCCCTTTATTTTTAGACGCATAACATATGTAATTACTCTTAAAAACATCGTTAAATAAATTTTAAGCAGTGTTAATTGATAATACACTTTTTCAACCATAAATTTAACCTTATAAGGAAATGTTGTTACGGACTACCTTTGTGTTTGATTTCTTAACTGTGTAAATACTTTGTAAATGATGTAAAAAAAAAACAGAAAAATGGATAAATTTCAACAATTTTAGAAGTATTAAATTAAGTAGTTAAATTTACATAATTTCACTACAGAGTTTGTAATGGTTGAAACTTTATATATAATTTATGGCAGGCATAAAATTGTAACATTTACATAATTTCAATGTGGAGTTTCTGTAATGGTAGAAACTTTATAAAGATTTTATGTGGAATTTATGATATTCGTAAAATGGTAACATTTGTTTATTCACTGTAAACTTTATTTGAATAAACTGTAAAAAAATTCCATATTTTTTATACAACAATTTGAACATATGAAAAAGTGCCTGGGAAAAGAGAGTTTCTAAAATAACTCGAACAATCTAAAACAGTATATAACAATCAATTAAAGTCATTTTAATATCAGAATAGTAGATTTAATTGAAACTGACCATTTAAGTTCATTTTGCAAAACTATTTAGATAAAACTGCTTTGGCTCTAATTCGATCACATATACCTTTATAAAAAAATCTAACTAACATATAACATTTAAAAATAATAACGTAAAATTAATAGATACTATAAGAAACCATTAACCATTTCATTGTTGTAATAATTATTTTTTATAAAACCAACTATTAATTCCATCATTTAATAGTTTGTATTACAAAATACTTTCCCAACATACTCCCCTCATAAAATAAGGGCGAAAAATGAAAAACGTCCAATCTCCCTCATGTTTGAAATATATTTTATAAAACGTTCTATTTATACAGCATATAAAACAATACTCTTTATTTCATTTATATTCACACATTAGCATTTTTCCACTGTACCAATATCATCTTTTTTTTTTGTCAATATACACATATAACCACATCTCATATATAACTCTATATACATCCATACATATATACGTATATATATATATATGTATTCAAATGTATATAACTTCGTCTTTACAATATATTCGGCGCTTAGACTTTTAGTACTATGAAATCACGCTGTCCTTACTCGACGCACTTGTGCTCCTATTAAATTGTTCCTTATCCACAATCTTCTTCGCGTGTTTTTGAGTGATCTCCAGTTCCGTGGCATCTGTGCTGATTATTTTGTCGAAGACTGTGTTACTCGTCGGTTCCACAATTTTCGTCAGTTCCGGAACCGTTTGTTCCTGTAGCGCCGCCGTTTCGCCCTGCTCGGGGTTTTGTCCGCTGAACACTCGGCCGTTCTTCGGCGGACCGTTCAAATTTACGATGGGATTGTCAATGGTCTCGGGCCTTTTCGTTTTGCCAGACACGTGACTCTGACTCAGATAGACCGGCTTAGTCTGGGGTAAAAATTGATCAGTCATCGTTTCGCTGGAACCGAAGTCATCGTTGGGTCCTGGACTCCAGAAGGAGTCGTCGAAGACTTCGGTGTCACGTTGTTCTGGCGGCAGCAAATTGTTCCTGGCCCGAACGATAGCCAGGTGTCGGTGCACGTAGTCTTGCTGGGGTGCCAAAGCCGCGGCTCGTTCCAGACACTGCAGCGCTAGGCCTAACTTTCCCCGCTCTACTAGCACTACGCAAAGATTGTGCAGGCCTTGGAAATTCGTGGGATCCAATTGTAAAATCCGACGATAACACTGAAAATTAAAATAATACCATTATTCGTTTATTATATAAATTATTAGTGCTTCTAAAACACGGGCAAAGCCACATTATTATCATAGTGAGGTCTCATCTATTTTACAAAATTTCGTAATTATTTAAACAACTTTTACTCAAATAGAGCAGGCTACGTATGTATATATTAGTCCCCTTTAAACTGTTAAATAAATTTAAAATTGAAATTTCAAATCATTCTGAGCAATTTTTTCTGTAATTCGGAGATAATGTAACTATTTTAAGTAGTACGGTGAAACACATGATTATTATTGTTCGTATGACGGACTAATAGGACTGTTATTAGTATTACATATTGTATATTATATTCACTAAATTGTCATATAATTTAATTCTAATATCATAATTTTGTTTCAATAAATCCTCGTCATAAACGTAATTGATTATTTGTGAGAATATAATAAATTTAGTTATAGATAACAATGTAACACGGTTTATTATATGTAACAAAAGATATTATTCTAATTAGATTGCTTTTAATATCCTTAAAAATAGTCTATAAGTAGAATATAATGTAATTAACTTGACAATACTATCTTACATTTAAATTAACTATGATTTAGCGTGTAGAAATTAGCAAATAAAGACGTTTGAATTAATTGAGAAACTTTGATAATACACTTAGTGGAAATTTGAATCAACAGAGCTAATAAGATCTAATTTAATGCAAGACACATTTGGTATGTTTTAAGATATTGTTCTTTTGCCTTCTTTTTTATTCTACTGATATTTCATAATATTTAAATTATTAGGAAAGAAAAGTGCATTTATTCATATCAAGACTGACAATTGAATATCCATATTAAATACTACGTTAGTTTTATCATTTTAAATAGAAAATGTGTATCCCGATAAACTTGTTTTATTAAAACTGCAATTAATAAATAACTAAAGTACATCATAAGCATATTTATATTTACGTTTCGAAAACTCAACGGGGTGATAAACGTATATGGATTACAATCTGAATTATCAAACAGTATTGTTACAGTACCAAAACGTTTTTAATCAATCAAACTTGCATTGTTATTGTTACCATACTGTGCTCGACTGTTTCAAGTCAGAAATATTTCTTACTAATCGACCCATTTATTTTGTTTCCATGTTAGTAAACATTGTTTATATAGTTCATTAGGCCAGCATAATATTCATATTAATAATGTAACATAAATTCTTTTTTCTTTTTACTGCTAAATAAATATCATATTTAAAAGTAACAATAAAATCAAATACTACTTCTTATGTAACATATATGTAGAAAATAACGCAATTATTATTAGTAAAGCAAAATCATTCTTCTCCGTATAGTATATACACACGATGTTGATACAAAATTACAGTTTATAAGTAAAATCATGAAATAAAATGAAAGCTAACATAAATCGCTGAATTCTCTGCAATCTATGTTCAATCTAATATAGAATGTCACGTGGACTGTAGGATGAACTCGGTGGCAATGGCTTCTTACGTGACGCGCAGCTCTGACGTGACTTGTAAGAGATGTAATACGAAGTCAGGCACGATTATCGTCCGAATCTAAATTGGGATGCCTGATCCAGTATGGTACATAGCATAAAATTTAATGTGTATTCGTCAAATTTTGAACTGCTAAATTAGAACATTCGATGTAACGTGCTGAGAAGCGTATACCTTAAAATGATTTCTAAAATTGCAGAACAGCGACAATGAAATATCTAATTCAATTTAACGATGTAACATAAAACCCTTTAAAATAACTAAATTTGAAATTAATTCCTAGAATTTTAATTAATATATTACACTAAAAGTTTCATTTTTTGCTCTTTAAATATTGGCAAATTATGTTTCATAAAATTTACAATACTTTTCTACAAAAAATGTATGTAATAATATTATTTAATTGCCATTGTATAATTAATGTGTACGTGTCATTTAAAGTTATAATATTGTATTTAATTTGATAATAATTCTTTACAAATACGGATTCACTTTTTTAAGTACTAATTATCAGAACTGTAGTACCTCTTGTCACATTGCCGAGCACTATTATATACAGGAACGCATACAGTCCACGATTACTATACTATTTTTCTCAATGTATGAATATGAAAATGTATGAATATAAGAAAAACAAATAACTGTAATAACTAGATAAGGTTAATGTTAATAATAATTATATCTGTAATAACTGTAATAACTTTAACAATTATTGAATGTTTTAATCAAAAATTAATTTTATCGTAATAAATTAGAATCTTTTAAACTTGTTAACATTCGAACTTATCCGATAAATTGCATCACTATTGATTTGTATTAAAGAATTAAAATTAGACATCGAAGCAATGATAAAATCCTTTCAAATTGAAAATTTTCAAGGTAAAAATATTTAAGGAAAATATGATCCAGTTAATGACCAAAAATAAAAATTACTTTTTAATCTGAAATTTTTATTTACGTGCTTCTAGCTTATCAGTGAAATAATGAATACTATATTCATGGATCAAAAGCAAAGTTTAATTAATTCCTATCACATTTTTAAATCAAATATAATTAGAGTTGATTTCTAACTTTATTAAATTAAATCTACTATTTTAAATCATGGCACTCTGCATCAAATAATAAGTTTATTCTATCCATTTTGCAAGCTTTGTAATTAAGTAATTTCAACCCGAAAAATAAGTTTAGTATAATTGTACTTGATTGTATTTCTAACTAGACAGCTATTTTATATTTTATCGCGCACACATATACACCGAGCTTTGAAAATTTTATGAAATGTTTGAACTTTTATAAGATGCTTTATCAGTTTAGAAGTAGAAGCATTCAAGCACCAGTGATAAACAATATTGCATCATCTAGTCGCTTCTCTCTGGTTCTTGTTAGTAAAACTTACCCATCTACTTTTGAACTGATAAAACAACTTACAGAACTCCGAATAATTCATAAAATTTGAATCAAATTGTTAGCAACTCAGAGAGACTTCAGCTTCCCGAAAATACTCTCTGAATTGACATGTTAATCAACTCCATCGAACGTTTTAATTTCGATGGTTTTAATTTGATAGTGGCTACTTAACTTCACTGCTCTCTTCCACCATTAAAATGATGGTTTAATATAGCTTCATTATAAATGGAGGAAATCTATCTCTCGATGAAATAATTTTAGAAAGCTCACTATGATAATAAATTTAACATAATTTCCAGCGAAAATAACATTTTATTAGAATTTGCGCGTAATTTCATAATACTGTTTAATTATATCAAAATAAAGCGTATCGGAGGTGGATCTTTTTGTCTAATATCCAATTTCCATAAATGGTATTAATTAAAATTTTAATCATATCGAGTAACTAACATCAAATCCGTTTCGATCGATGAATAATTTCAGACATCGAAGGCAGGGAATAAAAATTAACCTTCGCTGTTTGCCTCATTTCACAAGTACGTTGAATTCATTTGTAATTAAATATATTTGACTAATAAGTAACTTTAACAGTTACATTTTCAACTAAACCAGAATGATGGCACATTTTCTCGTATGCTACTTAACTTTCAAATTATTTTTTAATGTCACTTAAATTTTGATTTTCCAAATTTCAATTATTAAATGAAATGTTACAATTCGTCTTGTAGGCGTTGCAGTATTTATTGTATCATCAATATGAGAAAAATTATGCATTTACAAAACTGTACTTAATTTATTTAAATTGTAAATTATGCCTAATAACAATAAAACAAGTAATAAATCTTAATACTGTTAGTTTGATTAAAATATATGTGTATCTTGTGTATAGTTCGTACTTTCAATTAAATACTGTTTATTAAACAGAATAAATTATGATATTTGTAAATGTAACAAGGAATAAACAGAATTAATAATTACTTTCAAACTATATCTGACATAAACATAACATATATTATAACGTACATCGACCGAAATGAACCAATGCGGTTACTGACCAAAAAACAAATACGATATTATTAATAACGCTATTTTGTACGTTACCATTCAATGACTTTCTTGTAAAAATAACATTTATCCTTTATAAGTCAGTTAATACTATTGACTAATTATTTTCTGCAAATCCAACATAATATAATTAACTTGAAAAGCAATACAAAATTAATTGAAATATTTTCATGTTATAATTATTAAAACGTTTATGTATGAGATAATTTTCACGTAAATTTAACATAAACAATTTAGCAAACATTGCACTAAAATATTTTAAACAGACATCTGCGCGTTACCGAAGCGTTGCAGAAACGTAACAAGTGTTACTGCAGTGTTGCGGTAACGTGAAATTCTGAAACTGTCAGTATTTGTGTAACTTTACTGCTCCCCAAGGGATAGCAACGATTACATTTATCAGTATGTGGAAGAGTTTTGCGTTGCCGGTACCAACGGCAGACAAGGAAAATGAGGCCATCGATCTGAAAAAGTTTAATGGAATTTTAGATAAATGCACTTACGCTTTCCGCTGCATCCAAATCCTTGATATTATTAATATAAATATCGCCAAGTAGAATGAGGCCTTTAACGTGGTCTGGATGAAACCGCACCAACTGATTAAGAAACGGCGCGGCCTCCAGAGGGCGTTGCTCGTCTGCTAATAAAAGCGCTAAATTAAAGAGGGCCGACCGGAAGTCCTCTTTTAAGGCAACCGCGTTGCGGAACCAGCGCTCCGCACTTTCAGTATCGTGATCATCCATCGCCAACATTCCCAAATTAAAATGAACCCTCTCATTATTCGAATCCTGAAAACCAATACAGACCTTCAATCTTTCAAATTTGCGGCATACGCTTTGCATTTGCCTTCGTCTTTCGCGCAAAATAGTGGAAAAAGAAATCGCGAAAGGGAATAGAAAGGAAAAATAATAACAATAAAAAAAAAAAGAAAAAGAAACTGATCCGACGGGAAGAGGGGCTACTGCTGACTTTTAATTACCGGATCGGAGAGCAAAAAAAGGGAGGGAGGAAGAGGTAAGATCGCGGTTAAATTGAATTGCAATAAATATCGGACGAATCAAACGGGTGCGTTGCCTTTTTTGCGTTATTACCTTTCTCAATAACTTTAAAAGCCTCTCCCGTGCAACTTTGCGCAATTCTGCCCGACCGAGCTCTTGCAGCAATATCGCTGAATTCAGCAGAGCCTGCTCGTGTTCCGGATCGAATTCCAACGCCTTGTCCAAATAAGCGAGCGCCTGCGACGCTTTGCCTTGCTCCAGGAATACAACGCCCAACTGAAATAACATTTTCGTCGTTACTTTTATTTCACGTCGTAATACAAAAATATGCTTCGCACTGAATTTTCGGATTATTCTTTACGTACGAATTACCCGCAAATTCGATTCATTAATTAAAATGCCATCAGTTTTCGTTATTTAAAATTTAACGACCCATCGCGGGCTGCGGATTTTCGTCAACTTTTTGACTGCGTTTTCATTCTACATTTATTTAACCGTGATTAAGATAGTAATTATCTTAATTACAGTATGAGTAATTATTCGCGAAAATATTTATTTACAAAATACAGTCGATTAGCACGGTGTGTATTAACGTTAATGTTTTCTACAGATTATCAAGTTTCTAATTTATTGAAAGTAAATTTATAACTGAAAATGTATAATATTGAAGTTGTATTGATTTGTTAATGGATGTTAAATTGTCAAAAACTTAACCCGATAAAGAACATTATGCTATGCAAATTTTGTATCATTTATTGATATTTGTGATTACGTTTTCGGGCGAATTATTAATAATGGAATATTAATTAATTAATTTTATTACCATCTAAACTGGAATCGCATCAATAATTCAACATAACGTTATTGAAAATGGATTTAATGTGATTTTTCGTCTCTTTGTTGAGATTTATGTTGACATCCTATTCATTTAAATGTTCATAATATTAATATGGCAGTACAAGAAATTTCGTGAATTACAATAATTACAAATGTTCGCGTATTAATTTTAAAACATGGATATGAAACAAATATTTCAGTTCAATTACGTGCATGTACAATAATTTCGTTTATCCAGTTGCTAGATTTTAAAATATTTGTTACAAATTTGAAGCATTTAACATTAAAATATATAAAAATGGATCACATTTACCAAATATGCTTGTATTAAATATTTTAATATAATAACAAAGTGCAACTGTTTTTAAATCATTTCTCTAACAAAGAGCTTATAAAATTTGAAATATTTTTTAGGAAACTAAATCCAATTATGATAGTTTGACTAATTGATTTCTTATAAGATCATATTACTTCTGAATATTTCACAATAATCGTCTTACGCTTGAACTATTTATCATAAATATTTACAATAATTGAATCAAGTTACTGACATAACCTTAGGTATTAAATCGATACACTTTTTTATTATTATATTCTTATATATATATACATACATAAGATTCTTATGAAAAATACGATATGAATAAAAGTTCAAACATATTTTACATATGTAATGCAGTATATGTGTACTACATAAAAAATAATTTTAAACGAAATTTCAAATGGTTTCAATGTTATTTCTTAGGAATAGACTTTTAAGCACAAAAGATATTTCATAAGTGCAGAAATACTTCGTTTTAAGGTATGAGTTTTTGAAATGTGAAAAGATGATTTACCATACTATTTCAAAGTTGTTTAACTTGAAAATAATGATAAAATCTTAATGCATAAAAATGACAAAAAACAATTCATTTGAATACAGGAAAACTGAAATGCAATAAATATATCTTTTAATTTATCTTGTAATTTTAATATAAACAATTTATTTTTGTCAGAAAATGATTTACGAAATAATAAATAGAATACTTTTTGAAAGTAGAAAAGATTTCATTCAGTGAACCGCAATATTTTTAACGATGTAGGCATTTTTATACGGGAACAAAATGCATTTACATTTTGAATATAAATTTCTTAAAAAACTGACGTTAGTATTCACTAAAATTTAACATGATAAATATTAAATAGCGGAGCTTTAATTTACTCATTCCAGATAGACGTACTTTAAAGAACTCAATTTAAATTCTGTGCTAAATTAATTTAATTTGCCGTACATTCCTCGTTAAATATTACAAACCGCTATATTTCCATTTTAAAATTATTATCCTCGAATCTTCGAACCATTTCTGTAATAAAAAGCACCACAAGACAGCAAAATGAAAAATATGTATTCCCAATAGATTATTCTATAGCATGCTGAAGCGCATGGCTGACTAGTTTAATAAGGTTCTATCAGCGCGTTTAAGTACATAGAAATGTTCACCAGGTAGTTTTGATTTGATTATTCCGAAAGGGATTAAATACACCGGGGTAAAGCATCTGCGGTTTATTTCGTGAATCTCGGACAAATTATATTTGTATAAAACTCAATTACAGCTAATGAGGAATTTAGTTTAATTTTACGCCATAACTTCTATAATTACTTGTTTTGCACAAAATTATGCTTTACTGCTTGTTTATATGTTTAATTATATAACCGGCAAATGGTATCACATTTGGATTAATAATTTGCTGTCCTTCAAAGTCGCGTTTAATGGTCAAACGAAATTCGTACCGATGGAATTCCGTCAAAAATATCATTCGAATGATATTATACGATTCTTTGAGGTGATTTACGTAATTCTGCGAAATGTTTAAGTACATTAGTTATTTTCCAAAGTCTGAAGTGTGCCTCGACTTTATTTCACATGGTTGGTGCTTTTGACGAGTCGAAAGAAGCGATAAATCTGATTATGTCTTTAAAACTTGTACAGCGAGATCCGCCCGTGGTAATTTTTTGTAAAAGTGATCAATAATATTTAATTATATTCATTGCCGGACAAATTCATTATACGCTGATACCGGCGTGAGCGAGTAAAGCAGATTTTCGAATTAAAATTAAATCTAAACATCGAAGCATTATTTCTGCAAATCCTCTTATTGATGGTACGATTACTCGGGAGATTAATTCTAAATGAATAAGCAACGAATTCGCCGGGGCGTGGTCTCGGAATGGACAGGTTGACGTGGCTTCCTTAGCTAGATTGAACGCGGCCAATCGAGATAATTAACGAAACTCACGTTATAATAAATGTCAGGATTGTTGCTGTCGTAGAACAAGGCGCGCTCATAAACCTCCTGGGCCTCTTTCGTGCGATTCAGTTTGATTAAAATGTCGCCGCGGTTAATGTACGCTTGCGTATAATCAGCACGCATACTGATTGCTTGTCTGTACAGCATGTCGGCTTCTTCTAGCCGAGTAGCGTTCTTTGCTATCAAGTTCGCCAGATTTACAAACACATTCAAGTGGTACGGCGCTATCCTGGCCTTGTACGACTCGCCGGGCTTCGCCTTCGGCAGCAACGATTTTGCCTGAAATCAAATATCAGATTATTATTAAAGAAAACTGTCAACTTTAATGACAACGATCGTATTATTGTTCGTATTATTCGAGTAACAATATTGTTTGCGACTTAATTGAAATTTTATGGAAAATAACGAACGTGGGATTGTAAAACTTTAAAATATTCAATATCTGACTAAATATGTATTCGTACTACTGTGTTTGCTTATAGAAAAAGACTTTCAAAACAAATTCTGGAAAATGATAGTAAAATTTATGTTACATTTGTATTGTGTCGCGACTGAAAGAACCCAATTATTCGAATTAAATCTTATTAAAATTCTGAATTAAATTTAATGATATTTAACCCTAATATTGTCCAAAATATATCATATTTCATATTAAATAATGATATGTTCCAAAGATTGAATAAGATACATGACTATTAATTCCTGATAAAGCAATGGGAATATTCAGCCAATAAATCAAAGTCCTACTGAATCCTACTGTTGGATAGGGATAAGCTATTTCCGTACAAGTTTCAAATGCGACTTAAAATTGACAAAACTATGATTCAGTAAAATGTAACTTTAAAATTAAACAGATTCAATAAGAATAATACTATTCAGTTCACCAGAGTAAAAGTTTTTATAAAATTAAACATTGTTGAGTACTGAATAAGAAATTAAGAAAGACAATTGAATGTGATTAAACTTGAGAATCAAAACAAAATTCATGTTTACTTTCAAACTAACCTTCTCTTGCATATTTCCTGCGTTTAGTAAAAATTAACGAGATTTTACTTTAATTTCCGAAGTCTTCATTAAAATTATACTTAACAAAAAATAATATTAAAGTACCTATAAACGAAACATCATTTTCCAATAAATTCTTGAGACTTATCTTAAAGTGTTCTCGTAAAGTAATTTCCTATTCGGGTACTTATTTATTTATTTATTTTTTTTTTTTTGACTGTCACGATTTTATTTGGAAAGAGCATTTGAGGTATTTTTAAGAAAAAGCATCATTAAAATTTTACCCTCAAGTAAGCGTCTTCTGCTTCCTTAAACATCTTGAGATGATTATAGGTTCGGCCGACGTTAATGTGCGCGCCAATATCGTCACCCTGAACGTGAACGGCCATGTTGAAGAAGTTTAGAGCTTCCCTAAATCGACCCTGACTCTCTAATGCGTGTCCTACATTATTAAAAAGTTTCGCATTGCGATCGTTCACCTTCAGACCCGACATAAATATTGAATATTCGTCCAGCCAGTCGTAATTCCTTATGAAAGTTTTCGCCGAGTGGGCTGCCAGCAACATTATTAAAAAGATGACCGACAGCTTCTTATAACTGAAAATTTATGTTTGAGAACATAAGATACTGAAAACCATTTCAATGCATGATCTATTGGATATTTACTTTGTTCGTTTCCCTTCAAGAGCATACGTATTTCCAACTTTCGTTTTCAATACTAATACATTGAGGAAAATTTCTTTGGAAAACATACCATAGTTTACAAAAAAACGCATCTTATCAAGCTGATTTATACAAGTTTTTCTACTATTTTGAAGAAAAGAATATTAAGATCATTTTACAATATGAAATGAACTAAAATATTTTCTGCACTTATACATAAATCAGCTCGGTAAAGATTGTTTGTCGTAAAATGTAGTCATTTTTTCCACAAAAATTTTCCCAGTGAAAGGAATCATTAATTTTTTCCGTGTGAAAAAAAACAATTGCAAAATCTATGGTTATCTTGAACAAACACTGCAACATTTTAGTACCATAGTTTAAGCCGCAGTATTTTTTCAATAAAAAATTTAATCGGATTTAATAAGAATCAATTTATTCTTTAAACCAGAGTTTTGTAAACAATTGTAATACCGACACTTTCTCTGTTGGCAGAGTTAAAATTAAATTATTCATATCTTTTAGTTATATGAAATGCCGGACTAAAATAATATTTTACTATTGGAAATTGTATAATTATCGATTAGAATTCCAAAAAATACACAGAGAAAACTACAGTTGAAGCAACGCCAACTGGTGATGGTGTAACAATGTTATAATATTAATATTGTTCCAGCATTATGAAATGTAGCAGTTACAAAAATTTTATATTAAATGTCTTATGTAGGTGTTACAGTGTTATTTTATTTTTCTCCGTGTAACGTAGATATAAAAAAAAAGTTTCTCATTCATTCTTGAAAATTTACTGAACTCAATTATAACGTAAGGGTAAGTCAATAATCCATAACAGTATTACTGAGAAGTTTAGTAATTTTTGTCTGTATCGCTTCTTAAGTACAACCGTTACATCTGTGAAAGTTTTTCTTTTTATGTTAGAATTATTCATAAAAAGCAGACGACAGTAAATTTTTGCTCCTACGTTAATGTATTATTCAGTAAATTTGTAGGAATCAATAAGAAACTTTATTAGAACTTTTCTCTCAGCCTAAAAGTGAAAAATTGTAATATATTATTTATGTCACTGGAAATATTGTAGGGACATTTTTTTCAATATCAATTTATATTAAACTTGTTTAACAACACCATTTTTATTACAAAATTTAATGGAGATTATAATGGAGTGAAAATGCCCACAAATTTTACCTTTTTTCGCACATTAGATTCCATCCGTAACCAACGAGCATACAAAATCCCATCGACGGTGCATACAATACTCTTTCGGCTACTACGAATCCAACTGGGAAGAACAAATTTGAAGCCGGTAAAAATGGAAGAATCATCATGGCCAAACTCTGAAAAATTAACGTGATCGATTTTTTTAATGTAAAATTTTAGGTAATTTTCATGGCGAAAGTCTATTCGATAAATTTATAACTGACTGTACTCTATTGGAAATAAATCAATTATTCCTTCACATTAACTTTCCCTCACTTGATCAGAGACATTGTTGGATAAGTTGCATTATTCATTTATATTTGTAAACAAATAACGTGTTGCATGAAAATACAGTTCATATTAAATAACACTATCTTTTATAGTTTTAAGCAATAATTAAAAACTTAGTATGATTAGTATAACAAAAATAAAGCAGTAAAGTGAAAAGTTGTTCAGATACGGTCAATATGCGTTTACTTATGGTCTATGAATACTTAAAAGAATGATCATGTGGAAGTTACAAACCATAATAATAATAACAGAGGTTTGTCTACTACGCGTGAGTACAGCTGTTATTAAAAGTCCTATTATGGTCGTGTGGGTGGCCACGGTAGCTAAATTCCTAGGATCCGTGAAATTCTCTACTAAAGGTATCGTTCCCATTGTCCAGTCACAGCACAAATCAATTGGAAGGAACAACAGTCGCAGATTCACAGCAGCGAGGTAATTATACGTAAGTTGTCTCGCTGGGGTCGAGGCTACGGATGCCGGATTGTCAAATCTGCAATTAACATTTTAGACATATTACACCACGACCACTTACCCTAATTACGGAATTTCGCAACATCAATCCATCAGCTCAAACGCCCCGAAACAAGTCTTGACGTAAATCAACACAATTAGCGAACAATACCGCGCTGATTACAATTATCGCGATTATTTATTTTTTTATTTTATTTTACAAACAAACGTTCGGCAACATACCTTGTAAATACAGGCAGTTTCGATCCCATCACATGTAATCTCAGTATTAACAGACTGAACGTAACAAGTGTTAACGCCGTTAAACGTTTTGTACCTTCGCTGGACCACGCCGGTGAAATTTTCTTACCATCAAATATCGATTTAATCGCTAATACAATATCCAAAGCTCTAATCTGCAAATCCGAAATGTTTCCATTAAAACAGTACATAATAATGTGTTTCTTTTTATTGTGCTTCGTAAAGAATAATTCAATTTAGTTAGAAGGGAATCGAAAAGAATTAAGACGTAAACAAGATTTAACAAACGACTCGCTTCTGGAAATCAATTTTTCATTGTCATTACTATTAATGTGCATTCATCATCACTCTGTAATTTCAGCGCGACGACTTCATTGAACACCGATTTCGCATTTATCTTTATTCGTTATTTTATAAATGTGTTGTAACTTTTTTGCTGAATTTCTATTATAATAATTTAAAAACAAAGCAACGTAATATCAGAAACAGAACAGTTTGTTGAGTGTATTTATATTATGTTTTATTATTTTTTATTTACTTTTAAGAATTTACTATATTGCACTGATGTAATATTTATTGAATATTGTAATGTTATGTAATTTAACGATCAAAATAAGACTTTTATTAACATTTTATTTAACAGTAAGTTAACATTTGTTTAAATTTACACTTTACCCCACACATTTTTAATAGTTTACGTTCAATAATTTTTCCTTAAGTTTTCTGAAGCTTTTTGATTATGTAGCAAAATGCCAGTTATCAGTTTGGTAACTCTTTCGATATACTACGTAATTAAAGAAATGCATAAATTTACATTAAAAAGGTATAAAAAAAATAAATAATATTTTAAAGGTATATTAATGAACGGTTAATAATGTTGCTTCATTTGGGTTAATTAAAATTTACTTATGTGAAATGAAATTTCACAACACATAATTATGAGTGGCAGCAATATAATTTAACTTGTATTATAATGCAATGGAATGTTGGTATTTAACTTGCAAAAACATGAAATTTCACTTTTTCATATTTCATCAAATTAATATTGTATTTTTTTTATATATAAATTAACTTTAAAACAATTTGCCCTGTTAAAATATGTTTGTATTAAATACTCTAGTAAAAATGTAATATATATGGTCCTTATATATTTTAAGAATTCATATACGATAATAAAATATTCATACATGACCGTATATGACTATACATGGTCAGTATATGGCTATAATTGATACAATATTACATCCATATATGGTTTTAATAATTTTCTTATATTGAAATCAATTATTACCATATATCAAACACATACGTCATTAAATTGTGTTAAATGTTTTATATTGACCATATAATCCCATTGCATAAATCATACATTTTATTATACATAATATTAATGATATTTGCCCTTTGATTTATAATCCATGAATTATAATATTGAAGCAAAAAGTTTACTAAACATAAATATAATAATAAAATTATTTTTTTCTCCAATGCGGTTAATAAAAAATCCAATAACTTCCGAATATGTGCACAGAAGTTAATTGAATGGCAAATTTATAAAATACTAAAACCTTTCTTTTATTGCTATTGTTTTGCATATAAATAAATCTATGAATGGAATTGGATAAAAAATAGTGAGGTCAAGTGCAAAATCCTAAAATTGATTGATTTGCAATGAAATCGGCTGTATAATTTTCAACGCAGTGTTTTGAATAGAAAACGTACACGCAGAGAACGAAAAGTTGAATCAACAAAAGAAAGTTTGTTGAAGCTCGTTTTGTTGAAACAATCAAATTATTTTGTCAATTTTGTAGACTGCGCGTGCGCATATCTATCTCGTGATGTCGACTATTACACTGAGAGAAAAATTTGTGTAAAAATTGTAATCTTTTTTTGTAATTTGAGGACATGTTGGATAAAGCCAAAAAGTTACAATCGAAAATTATAAAATGTGCTCACAAAACACGTAAATATTATGA
>JABFPN010002949.1:0-19884 GCA_022817305.1 Leptoteleia sp. ZL-2020
GTAGGTCGGGAGTTCAAATCAAGGTGGGATTAAAGTAAATTTTTTTTTATATAGAAATGCTTTGTTAGCCACTATGGCTCGACTGTGGCTCCTGGCCACATCCCACAGTCGATCCATTGCGGCAACACGTGTGGCTTATTGTGGCCAAGACTGTGGGCTCCCGCATGCCACAGTCTTAGCCACAGTGCTGCCATAGACTCTGCCACAATGTTTTTTCCACGCGGGCACTTATATATCATATCAATATGTTCTTAATTAAACGCCTTACTATCCACAGTGTAACAAAAATTATAAAATTTATACTAATATTATCATATTTGATGAAAACTAATGACACCTAAACTGATGTCAGTTATGTTATAAAGTACAGAAATGTCCGAATTTGATTCCGAGCGAATTTCTTTTTATATTAATTATTTATGGAACTGAAAAGTAATCATGTTTGAAATGAAGAGTATAAACCACGAAGATTTATAAATAACGCCGCGCAGCCTTACGTCGAGTAAAAGTTATATAAAAATGATGACACTGAAATGAGCAGAGATAAATTTGTCAATGTATCTAACTTATGCAAATTGAAGCTGATAAAAAAACTTTTATAATTCGAACGACATGACGTAAACCATGTTACCGTTATCTGCAAAATTATATCGGTATCCCGATATCGAAATCGTATAATGTACATATAATTTGTACAGATATAAATTGAGCCGATGTAACCATCCGTCCGATAAACGGTTTGCAGTAAAACATGGGATCCGGTGAGCTAAGGCCGCATGTTTGAAGCAATATATCTCGATGCGAAACTATAACTTTAAGTACGCACGACGTCGATCTTAAGCAGTGCCAAGTGTCTGGGTACCTCTCTTCTCGCGCGTAACACAGTCCTTAACACCGGTGTCGCGTCAGATCCCAAGATCGAACGAAGGTTCGAAGGATCGGGGAGCGGGAGGAACGTAGCCGGTGATTCGAATAAAGAAGTTTTACAACATAACTCCAGAGCAATAATGTAGTGTACGGGATACAAGCTCAAAGGCGCAGCGGATATTCCAGGTCGAAGCGCGGCGCCACGCCACCCAGGGAAGCCCTCTCGTTATTTGCTGCCACGATGAGCCTTTATTAGCAGTTATATTCCGTTCGGTCGCGAATCTATACGCGCGAGTATTCGTAAATTCGCGTTTAAGGCGATCGTATCTTATGCAAATGAGACGATTTAATCCTTCGGTTATTTCAGCTCGTTTTTAATAACCGTCGTATCGAAATCGCCCGGACCAAATCGCAAGCAATCAATTAGCCTCGATTAATCGTCTTGAATTTCTATCCCCCCGAAGGGAGACGGTGCCTTGTCAAATTTCTTCCTCCCACCTCCGCGCCTCGAACACAAACCGTCCGGCGAAAAACTCGAAATAAATGCCGCACTTATTGAATCAGAACGTCGATCAATTTTGTCGGGGCAATATCCAATTACGCGACAATTTCGTCCAAGTTTTTGCGACAATTTCAGGGACGGTAATTGGGCTCTGGCAAACGAAGCTAACGCGTAAAATTTTCGTGCGTTCGCCGTCATTTAGCGGTCTAAATAATTGCATTATTTAATCCGGCCGAGCGTTTTAAATAACTTTGAACGACTGTGCGTAAATTTGTTTGAATACTTTCTAACAGAAATGCAGTTTTCTCAACATTCTTGTGACCGCTGGCGGCTCTACAGGGAGTCCACGGGTTCGGCTTGTTTCGCATGAGCTTCGGCCTAGCAAAGTGCGATAATAAGCCCGCGGGCTGTCGGTCCGGGATCCGCAATTCACTTCATACAAATTGAATCCTTCGTAGGCAAGTCCTGCACGATGAGAAAGCGTATCTGAGATCAGCGATCCGTAATCGTAACAGGCCTTTGTAGTCGTCGCAAACATCCCCTTTCCTTTTGCTTTTCGCCGTTGCCATCGTTTTGGAAACACGTGAAACCAGATTAGCAATTGAGGTCGATCTTGAATTAAAAATGAAGTAATTGGACAACCCTTTATCATTCCCCTTTTTTTTTCGCCCGCGTTTTCCCTTATTATGTGAAATTAATTAGGTTTCGTACATAAAGAGACGGAAACGTTAAGACATTTTCATTCGAATATAAAATAATGTGGTTTGATTCTTGTAATGATAAATATTGCAGTTGGATGCTTGTGTATTACTGTTCATTACTATACGAAATTAAACGAGTTATGAACAACGATAATTATGCTGGTTGTGAAAAGTACAATTTATTTGATGGCAAATTTATGAAAAAGATTGTCATTTAAAATTAAATTCTAATCGCTTTAGTTTACGTCCGCAATGTTGCTTCTAAAATGCCATCTTAGTTCTATAATTAAAATGTATGATTTTAACCCAGACATATAATTTTGTATTATATTAATGTCGTTCAGAAATTGTTAAAATAACTTCCTCATAATACGCGAATCCAAAATTACATTTATTACACCAGCGATCGCTAATTTGCCGGTGCATTCTCTAGTACTCCAATTTCTGCAGTGAATTTGGTAGCGAAATTCTTTCAGCGGCGCGGAGGGAATAACTGCGAAGAAATGGAGGTTTTGTTTGAGAAACGAAACAAGCTATAAACAAAATATGTAGGACGAATTTTTTTTCAACGTTATTGTCGATTTCCGTCAGTTAATTACGAGGGGCTGGGAAAAGCTTGCGCACAAACGTGGCTTGCATCAAAAATAATAAGTAAAGCTTTTGAGCTTTGACCAGGAGAACGTACGCGGGCGCGCATTTCGTCGGAAGACAAAAGGCAAAGTAATCGTAGCTTGAAATTATAATAACCGGCCCGACGTGGCCGAAGCTGTCCCGTCTGCGCGATATAATAAGTAAGTCGCCGCGGGGGTAATATCCAGGGTTTGGGAGCTCGTCCAATTATATTCACGACCGAGCTTATCGCCGACATTGAATTAAACAAAGATGACCGTGTAAAAGTGAACTATTAAGTAGTGTGTGCAGATTGTTTAATTAGTGCTTAATTATGATATATAGTACGTAAGTAATCACTTTTGACGTGTCTCATTTCATTGCCTTTGTACAATGGACAAACCACAGATAATGTCACTTCAAATGCCTGGAAAAAGTCATAATAACAGTACCATTCCTTGCTGATTATTATCATCATGTGTAAATTAAAGAGCAGCTTTATAAATAAGTTATATGTTTAACTAACAAAGTTGGCTTTCATTAATGCATGCGCACATTGTATGCTTGGCTCATATTACTATGCTTGATAAAGACGATGTTTCGAAAGAGAGAAAATAAAACTGATTTTGACGTATTAATTTTTGCGTTTTCATAAATGTTGACAATTTCTCGTTATTTATTATCAATCAAGACGAAATCGTGTACTGCGTTTTCCATGCAAAATGAAAAGTAAAAATAAGTTTTAACCAAATAAAAAATTAGAAATTTTAAATTAATACTTTATGTGCTAGTTTTCATATTTGCATTCTTAAATTTACACCATATTAAATTTCACTACATGAAATCAAGCTGTAAAGTAAATAGGTTAAATAAAATGACAATCTGCATACTACTACTTTACCGATTGATAACAGCGACGTTAGAGTAATGGTTTAAATTATAGCACTTCCTGACGTTAAAATATGTAAACTTCGAGTTCAAAACAGAACATTATCAAACTGATTTATAATACTTTTATCACTGTTTAGGAAAAAAAATACCAAAATTATTTCACTGTACACAGTAAACTATTGCCCATGTTTACAAACAAATTTATAATAATCAGTACGATAAGGTTAGTTTGCTATAAACTATAATAATGTTCTATATAAAATTATTGTCAGTGTATTAATAAAAATAATTGTGCCAAATTATACAAAAAAAAAAAAAAAAAAAAAAAAAAAAAACGGATTGATGCAACTCGATTTTACTTGATTAATCTTTGTATTTTTTTACGGTGCAAGATTTATGGGTGACAGAAAGATAATATGTACAATAATTGAAAGAATGAATGTTACAAGGTACGTAGTTATCTGTATGGTAGAGAGGCTGCGCTGGTGAGAGCAAACTTGTTTGCATTTTATCCTATACACGGGTAAACGGGACATAAGAGGTGGAAAGCTCTGAATAGGGTGACTCTTCGTGACCGTAGCTCAGGATATTACGTAAGTCTGAAAAATGCCGGGTCCAAAGTAAAGTGGACCAGGACCGGACAAAGGGTTGTCATACTCAAACGATAAGGCCGAAGGCTTCGCAGTCGCGCAATTAACGACGAATAACGGGGATGCTACGTGAGTAACAATTTAAGTCAGCGAGACGGGAAATTTAAAATTTCGCGTCGCTCCAGGTGGACCGGACGAATGGACGGGCGAGACAAAATATTATGTATCCCATTTGATATTAAGTGAATTACAAGCGCAAGATAACGCTCGCATTAATGCGCCGGATTTGTCGCGATTCTCGCAGTTTGATTGCTTCGTAATTCCTACGCTACTAAGTAGATGGTGTTTCGTACGTTTGCTCGTAATTAATTGCAGTAACACCGTAATTTGAGCCCGAGCAATGTTCTTGACATTTAATATCAATACGCGTAGCAAAGATCTTGTGATCAGTTGTACGCTTATAAGATAACAATCCTTTGAAGCTTTGATCAGGAATGTAAGAATGAGGGAGTGAGGGGCCGATGGAGGAAGCGGGAATAGCCACTATACAAGCATTTAGCGCGTGTACAATCTATGGTGTTTTCGTGTAGGTGGGAGAGAGGAGGATGCTGAAGCCGAGCACAAATCAATTAGTGAGGGTCCTCGGGCATTTTGCTTCAGAACTACCCTTCTCTGCAGGCAACCCCTTTCCTTTTCCTATCTATCCTCAACCTCCCTAAGCGTTGGTAGCCACCACCAAATACAGATTGCGTTTCAATCTATGCACTAACGAGTGTTTAGTGTTTACCGAACCGCGAGCCCACGCTATCCCACGACGCTTTGCTACTGTCTTTACGTATATTAACGAGAAATCCAACTATGATATTCGCCAAAGTTGGCGATCGCTTTCGATACGAGTTACGATTGCTTCAGATTGCGCTTTGGATGTTTCGCCCGGATTATCTGCTATATTGTAATAGTTAAATGAATTCGTTTCAATTCGCAGTACTGCGGATTGATATTTGCTAAAACGAAATACAATTTATAGTATGGAGCGTGAAATTAAAGGAGTTCTGATTGAAAATTTATCGGATTACGTCGGGACATTTAATTATATGACAACGTAAAATGTGAATTCACAGATGTTACTTTTTTTTTGATCATAAAACTGACTGCAAAATATCGATAGCTTTACCGGGATCGCACAGGATAGAGGTATTTCACAGAAATAACGAGGAAAAGTTCTAATTAATATGAAACATTAATAGCGATAATATAAGTTTAGAAATTCTTGCAATTTCTGTTTTATAAGCATTTATAATAAATTGAAATATATCTAAAATGTAATCAAATATGTATTGATTGAAGTCTGTGAATTTACATGTACAGAATATACTCAAGGAAATTATTGGTTATCTTAAATTGGTCCAAAAGATGAAGAAATAAATGAATTTACAATTGAAATTTACAATGCAAGTATTTCAGCGATTCATTGATTACAATACTACGCCAGCAACGAAATGAAATTCAACAATACCACAATTTCTGATCAAACAACAATAAGTTGTCGCGCGATGCAATGAAAAGCGAAGTGCGGGAAAATTTATGTCGGGCGAAAACAGTTAGAATTCAGTTTGTGCGTTATTAAATTGAGCTACGGTTTTTCGGCCGTGCGTTTTGGAGAACGAGTCCGTTTGACGCGGATGGGCATAGTTTCGCCTAGGCGTTAGAGATGGATGCGGCTCTCTCTCATTTAATTACACAAGTATTTTATCGGCACGAAACCATTGGTCGGTATTTGGTCGCAGTCCATGTGCATCCATCCGTCCATTCGTCCAATGCGTCTGGCATTTTGGGCGAACGCCGCTACGCCGTGGCCCACGGACGCGTACCGGCCGACCGAATATTTATGGAGGCCAAAGTCAAATTAGTGGCGTACTGCGTGCACCTTTTGATTAAGTATCTGTTAACTAAAGGTAATACTTAATAAAGTAACGCTGATTTAGTGCTACGGACGGAAGCGTGTTGGTCGACCAATGCGTGGATGTAAAAGGTACACGGGCACATGCAAAATATACAAACACCAACGTACGAGTGGCCGCAAACACGCACCAGGGCATCGGCTCGTTCGTTTTCCCATTCAAAATAAAATGAGATATTTATGGCCCACGGACCTGCAGCACCATACGTGCTTCGAAATTGGACAAGGTCTCAGCACATTGAGAAAGACGACGCATTCATTCTTTTTTTCCGCTTCATGTAGAAGAAAACAAAACATCCCCGGCTTATACTTATTGTCCTTCTCTTCCAATCGCTCTTTATTTTTCGTCCGAGTTTTTTCACTTTTTGCCCCCATTGATCCATTATATCTCACTCGGCGATTTATGTGCGGTGTATTGTGTTTCTACATTGCACTTCATGCAAAGTGTGATAAATATATTTAATGGGTCATTTAGTGGGTATCAGTAGTTTGAAATAATCTTCCGCGATGCTTGACTTTATAACTTTAAGCATTATAAATGTTCGCTGGATAGACTTACGTGAGCGCTGCTTGATTTACGCCTCTTCATCTTTATTGCTCTTATTGCTTTTCAATTAGAAGGAACAATGTTTAGGTTCTCGCGCGACTCGTGCCTCAAAAATAATCTTGTTTTTTGTTTTTTTGTTTTTTTGTTTTTTTTTTTTTTCAAATGTCTTTGTGCCGAATAAAGGGTTCGGGTTACAATTAGGAGGCGGCATGTAAATTCTCGCAATTTTCTTCGAATTCATTAGCGAACGTTGGTGGTCCCATTGATTTGTCGTGCAATTAATTTGCCGGATAACCAAATGAAACGGCATAATGTCGCATTAAAATCAATGCCGTCGACGAATGTGTGGCGCATGACAAAAAACGTGACAAATGGAATTTATGATCTGTTTTGCATGTTTCGCGTTCACTTGTTCGGCCAACATGTCTGTTCAGCGTTATGGGATATCCATCACGCGGGTTGCATTAAAAACTCTAAGAACAGAATTCGATGCTTGTAAGATAAGGAGATTCCGAGCGGAGGCGATTCGAACAAATCAAAGTCAGGAATAGGAATCGAGTGGAAGTAATGGTTCAGATTTCGGTTTAGCGGTAGCGGCGCCATGCGTCTTTTCGAAACAAACGATTAGCGAGGTGATACAGTGCACTTGGCTCGCAGCGATAAAACATTTTTATGTGCCGAGCAGGACTGTTTGATTTCGAGATTAGCCGAGAATTTTAGGCGAACCCGCATATCACCGTGATTTACCGTTGAACGAGAGAACCGCCGAGTCCGTGACCGCCGTCTCGAGAAACACCGTATCTCTAAAATTACTAATTTATATCCAAATTCTTGTCATAATCTCCGCTCTAACGCTCGATCGTCAACTAACCCGCACGCCCGTGGTGGGCTCATTGTTCCGCGCCGTTGACAAATTGTATCTTGATTTTTGCGCCAACTATCCCTCCACATAATGTCTTCGAAATGGCCATAGCGAAAGAATAAAAAACATCAGCTTTTGTATCCTAATAGACAACTTTGAACGAGACATTGAAGTACTTGATGACAATATAATGCAAACGTTCACTGCACATTCTGATATTTTTGACAATTTTGATCAAAGGAATTTCTTCGTTTTCATTGTAAATATTGTTTGACTGTTACAAATTAAAAGAAAAGAAATATTTTTTTATAATTTTTTACTATGATAAACTAATTATGTTATTAAAAAATAAATTGATATAAATTATTGCCATCAAGTAAATTTGAATCTCTTTTGAAAGTCTTTGTGCTGTTCTCCAATTATTTTATCGTCATAAGATATCACTCTATTTTGATTGGAGCTAGCTTACGCCAAGCTTATCGAAATATAAAATTAATTTACAACGCGACTAATTATATGCAATTTGATGCTTGAAAATCGGCTATTTCCACGCGAAACCAGCCATCGTTATACGCGCCGTCATCGTACAAAAAACTTTTCAATTGGCAGCCCGCGTGAAATGGAAGACGATATCGAAGGCTTTTATTTGCTTCGAGAATATCACGGGTGGGACGAATCCAACTAGTAGGTTCTAAATTGTTCTCGCGATGGGGGGTCATAGAAGCTCATCCATATTTTTTTGCGGACATGCTTGTGTGCAATCGAACACATCCGTGACATTTGTCCTCTAATCCCGTCCGCTAATATTTTGTTTGTTTCATTTCTGCCGTGCCACCTAAAGTATAATATTGATTCAACGAAAGAAGAACTGGGAACTATCAATTATCGAACAACAACCCGAACAGTTTCGCGCTTATAGCATTTAGACGAACCGGCACGATAAAGAACGTGATTTACGCCCCGGCGTATTTATTATATTAAAATATTTGAATTGAAAATTAGTTTGCTGTAACCGCGAGTAACTGCCGCAATATACATGCATTTTAACGACACTTACAAATGCGAGACGCACCAAAACAGACGCGAATGCAATCGAAGTATCTTTCGCATCTTGTTCCAATTACGTTAATATGAACAAGTGATGGTGGCAAGTTCATATTTACTTACTAATTGCGTGCGCGATAATTAGTGTCGTTTAGCTGCGCACGACAGACATTTTCGAACTGGCAATGATCGGCGGGCGCCGTGGCGCGTATTTTAACGGAAAACGCGACTTTTATCATCCAGTTCGTATTTCTTCGCATCAGCTAACCATTCGCTGTCAAATTTAAATGAACTTCTTTGTTGTTTACGACCGAGGGCACTTTTTGCGCGCGCATTCGAGCTGAAATCAACGATCATTCGGGTCGGTCTTTGGCAAGGATACCGTCTCGCGTATCGGGTGACATTCAGGAATGCCGAAGCCTCTCTCGGCTCGAGGTTGCGATAATAGTAGCGACGGAATTCGTGTTTTGATTTCTCTCTCCCGCTCCCGAGGACGCGCTTTACCGCGGGGCGTTTCGACGCAACGGACCTACTTTACCGGGCCCAAATTGTCCGCGTGAAATAATTGGGCAAGCACGAATGACCTCAGTGTTTGACTCGAAAGCTGCCATCGGACGAGCTTACTCCGGGGCTCGCTTTGGCGCACCGTCGGCACTAGACGGCCTTTCAAAATTCGCACGATATTCTCGGTCATTAACGAGAGAACCAGCGAGTTTAAGGGTACGCTCGATTCCGCTATTAAAAGCCAAACGCAACAGATCCATTCAGCGCGATAATTACCGCGTGGACCGCGGTGCCGGATGAAATAAAAACTCGTTATTAAAAAATTTAAATGTCTATTAATTACTTGGCATTATGCAAGCGTCGGCGCGAGTGTGAAAGTATAAAATGCATTTAATTATCGCGCCCGGATGAATGGGGAAAATCAATGGGTGTGCCTTTAGTGAAACGGCTCGTGCGCGCGAGGGCTTTTTTCAAAACCTCAATTTGTAACTCGTCTCCGCCATTTCGTTTTAGCGCCCCGCGGCCCCGCACCTGCCGCCGCCTGCCAACCGACTTGTCTTAATGAGGACAAACCGCAGGCTAGTGATTACTTTGCTTTGGACAATTTTTTTTTTTCTTCTTCTTCTTCAACCCCGGGCCCGCCTCAATCATCGCGCATTAGCCGGCGAATGTCACTTCGACTTGCCATCGCCCAATCGCGTTACATCTGGCGGCGACCGATTTATCATGCGTGCGTATTTTGCCAAATTACCCCGGCACTCGCCTTTTTTAATTCCTGCCCGTCAACTATTAATTATCTATGCTCATCGAAAGTAACGCGTACAAGTTCAACTCGGAAATTTATGATACAGTCTTATCTGATATTTACTTTCGAACACGAATTCGGAAGCAATTAATTATAATTTACTTATTTATTCATTAATATTCAGTATCGATAAATCAACATCCCGTAACCATTGAATTAATACATTAATCATATGCCCGTCATTATGAACGCATACAAGGGTAATTGCTTTGCATAAATAAACCGTTCAACTTGCCCACGGAGGTTCCGTGTTGTTTGTCTTGCCAACTTTTCGGAAGATAACGCAAATTGATACAGGGCCCCCGATTGTGCATCCTAATTGTCCGAAGCTAATCTTTTTAACGCGCAACGGTCGATGTAAAGTGTGAAAGATGGAGTCGTTTGAAACACGCGTTCGGGCGGTCTTTGTCTGTTGGATGCTGATTGCGCGAGGCTGTCTCCGTCGGTCGAACCTCCAGTTGGCAAGGTTATAATTCCGAAACCTTTGGCAACTAAGTGAGCGCGTTATTCCTGTGTATACCTGAACGCACAAACGCTGACGGCTCGCACCCAAGCCCACTACCGACAGAGACACTGTATTATATACCTCAGTGCATCGTGTCCAAGAAACACAAACTTCAGAAGTGTCACGAAAAGTGAACTTGTGACGCTTGGCTCGGAGTATCCGCACGACTTAAACATTGTTGACCCACCTCTGATATAATGCTACATCTACGCAAGCGGTTCTCAATCCCCGACCAAATCCCACATTTGTATTTCCTTATTTAACCGCCAGAAATAGCTGACAGTTCATTGGAATAACGTATACGTGAATTCGCTCCGAAATGCAAAAAAAAAAGTACTGATCTATTAGTTATTGTCAAATATTGCGGACGAATTTCAATTTACTGAAAAATTATATTAAGAAACATCGAAACGTAATGTATTTTCTTTAAAAAAAAATAGAGATTAGTAAACATTATATGACAATGAATAATATAGTAAAAAGATAAAACAAAGCCCTATATAATATAGACTATGTCATTGTCGCTTAATTCAACACATTAACTGGGGTATTGAAAATGCCCCTTCTACCCCTCCCAGGTGGAATGTCCGCAGTTAATCATTTATAATCGATGTATAATGGGAGAAGCGATATAACGGCGAAGGTAAAATTTTAACTCCGCATCATTTATAAAGATATACGGGTTCGATTTATTCTTTAATGTGACATTACTCCGGAATAGTCACAGTTTTACCGTACTTGATGAATAAACTTCAGAAAACCGTTTCTCCGGGTGCGTAATTAACAAATAAACTTGCAGTTATAGGCTCAAGTTTCGGCAGGAAAGGGTTTACGACTAGGTTGTGCGCTGGAAGATCATTAAATGGAGAACCAATATTGGGAAGGTTCTGCGGAGCAGCTGCCAGGAACATAAACATACGACGCGTGTACCCCGTCGGAGAAGGTCTCGATATATATCGAGTGCCGGAGCGCGGTGTAAGAGCGGGAGGTATACTTGGGTACAGTGCAAAGCACTAATTTGTAACCAAGTTGTCGCCCTGGTTTGACACTGCAGTAAATACGAGGGTGATAGCGTTGTATATCACTGAGTCACCAACACCACCAGAGGACACCCGCGGTAACAACGGATCGCTGGTGCCAGCGTTGCCTCGGCCTTAAATAGCATTACCTGAATGCAGCAGTCGCTCGCATCAAGTCCATCTTAGCGGTGTGTTGGTTTCATAACTAGATGCCGTTCTGCGAAGGTCGATATTGACTTTGCAATTCGCGTAAGTTTAAAGTCAAGGGTCCTAAAGGTCAGTCCAATAAATTTAAATATCAGCCGTTTGTATTGACGTACGGAAAATTTCGAGGAACGTGGCGAGCTATTTTCAGAACAATTGGTTGGAAAAGGCTATCATTGTTATTGATGATTGCTTATGGGTTTTAATTTGGCAAGTTCGAACATTAGCAATGTTAAATGCTATCGTAAATGTTTTCAGGATCGCGTTATTGTGGCCGAACTGTAGTAATGTGATTGAAACTGTCGTTTAAATAAAATTTTATACGTCTGGTTATGGGCTTATTACGTCACGGAATTTGCCACTTATAACGTATCTGTTGGGATTTGGAATCAAGTTACAGATGCTTTGGCACATGGTACCTAAATTTGTGGTTGAACATAACCGGATATAGCATAGCTAAGTATAAATTCAACTAAAGTTGACTTGTTTGCGAGATTCAAATGACAACAACAGATAAATCGCGTACATTAGGAAAAGCGGATTCTTAAGTGAATTGCCTGGAATGTAAACAAATCAAAGAAAATAATTGATTGTGGATATTTGATAATTAGTTGCTATCGTTAAAAACATTATTTAATAAAGTTTGTAATCAAAGAATCTTGACTTTAAAAGAACAGATATAACGCAGGTTATACTATATAAAACTTTTAATATCAAGTTCTTTTTGAATAATTACTGTAAATTCATTGAAGCTGGACAATTTATCCGCCGATATCATTTCCCACACATGCAACCAAAACCTCGTGAATTAATGACGATGTTTTGTCTTGGCGAGTCAATTATTAGGGCTAGACACCCTTCTGAAAACGACATAAGCGCAACATGAGATGAGAAACGGGAAAATCAAGGGACCGGGAAAATTCGTTATTAAAATTAATTATTCAGATCGGTAAAATAGCAATGTATACGGTCCCACTGACGGCAGTGGCCGTTTGCGCAAAATGAATCGTAAATTGAAGCTGCTACGCGTGGTTCTTTGAACGCATCCCTACTCCCTTTAAAACCTGTACGCACCGAATACCTAACTCTTTCCTTCATTACTTATTTTTAACTTCTTAACCACCTTGATTTATACGGCACTACACGTGAGAACTTTTTTCATCTTTTTTTACGATTTTTCTACGAGCTCCGCTTCAAAAGTAATCCTTCAACTTAATTTCGTCTTTTTACTTGTTCAATTATTACTGAATCAACTTTTTTTTTCTTTTTTTTTTAACAAAAAGAATTTTAAATTCCCAAATTTAATAACTTGAAATATTGACGTTAAAAAGCTGGACGATGTTTATTACTCGTTGAGTATAATCTGAACTTTTGATAATCAACTTTTTAATTCAATAAAATTACTCCAATGAATGCTTACAAATACTTCGCTTTGCATGAATATAAGATATTGAATAATAAAGAAGATGAAAACTTTCATTCCGGCACGAAGCGAGACAGGGGGAAAAAGAATATTACTTCATCTATAAAAACAAAGGGTTCAAAAGATTCGTTCGTTATAACTCAATTTGTAGCCAATATTATTTTATTGTCGCGTATTTTTAATTATTCGGCTTCAACGCTTTTACTTTCTGCAAGCTTATTCCCTGTCATTCTCCTTTCTTATTAAACTCAACCCTCGAGTATCGAACTTTAACCCTTCGCTTTTATAACTTCATTCGATTGTCAAGGTGTGGACCACAACATTACAAAACGTTTTATAAATTTTTAAATGTACTTTCACGACAAAATCTTTCCTTCGAAATTAATTTGCGTTTCATTAAAAAATATTATTACCGAGGCAGAAGGCCGGAACCGCGTTCTCCCGGCGCCCGCGCTACATTCATACGGCAATAAATAAAGAAAGGAAAGAAGAAAAAAATGCTAATTTCACCGAAATTTCGAAACGTCTTATTACTGTCATAAAAAACGCTCAAGATTTATGATTCTTGTCTCCGCAAAATTCTCGCGAGGGGTACAACAAATGCCAGCAGATGTCGAGCGTCTGCGTCGAAAGGGTTGTAGTGAGCCAATAAGGGGGCAACGGAAGATGTATGCGCTAATAATCGAAGAAAAAAATGTTCAATAGAAGAAATTTACGGCCGACTCTAATTAAGGAAGGGAGCAAAAGCCGCCAACTGTTTCTTCGTCACATTCTCTCCGCGCGGGCAACCCTTTCCCCGCGGTCCAGCCTTCCGGAAGGATTAATTAATTCGGAATATATCAATTAAAAATAAGATTTGTTCTTCTGCATCGGCTGCCGCGTTCCCGCGGCTCCCTCTCAATTTTTCTCGCGCCTCGTTTTATTGCAAATTGGACGTGAAAAATGACGCCTTGATTAATCTGACGGATAATTTAAAAACGAAGGGGTTGCCGGGCTAACGGTGTCGACGAGCAAGATAAAAATTCAAGACACGGAATTGCCAATCAGGGAGGGCGAAGGAATCGGGCGCGTAATTCACTTAGAAAATTATTCCCCGGGTAAATTTTATCGCTCGGTTCGACGCGCTCGGTTCGACGCGCTCGCTTTGCCGCGCCAACGACCCTTTTTTCGCGAAACCTTTCATTATCCTTCGATTTCGATGCCAAGAATCAAACGCATATCTTTGCGGATATAACGTCCGCTTTTTTCCACGCCGATACCGCTATCCCCCTTTTTACTTTATACAGCCCCAACAATTTATTAGTACAGTCGGGAAGGTGACGCGCTTATTCCGAGTTGGCTTCCAGTGATCTTTGCCGCCGGTATCTCTCGTTAACGGACCAACTGGGATCCTCCGTCGATTGCTCCGCGAGCGCAAGAAGCAAGAACTTAATTTGTCTCCTGGAACGCCGACGAATCGAGCCGATTGAGCAGACGGAAGACTCCACGCCCGGTCTGCGCTGCACGCGACTTTTTTCTAGCCCTTCGCCGTGACAAACAACCTCCAAATGGATTTGTTACCGGCAAAAACTCGCCCGCCAATTTCCACCCATTTCCCCGGCGCTTTTCGTTCCGCCGATTCGCGGACGCCCTTCTTCAATTTCGAGCTACGCCTCGTACGCCCGCGGCCTTGTACCTGTCGCGCAGCCGAGTTCAACGTTTTTTATCCGTTAATTTGCGCGCGGCAACACCTCAGCGATGCGATGACGAATATCGCCGATGCTTGGCCGCGCGGTGTGGTCGTAAATACGACGGCGACTCGATAAGTTAGTAAACTAATTAGCAGGCTTGCCGACAAAAGCGATCTCGCCGGAGCCACGACTCGTCCTCCGCCGGCGTTTTTACTCGCCCCTCCCCCCCCCCTCCCAATCACCTCCGACCATTATCGCGCTCCTTGCCATTTGATTTTGTTTCATCACGTCAATACCTTTTTCTTCTTCTTCAGCTGCCTTCGGATTTGTCTCCTGCTGTCTTTACGGCTTTTGTCGCAGTTTCCCACGTTGCCGGCGAGATCCTATCTAAGCCTATCGCGATCGTTCGACCCGCGCATCAGCAGGTAATGAGTCGACCGTACGCGCGGCATCACCTTCGATCTATTCGCCGCGTCTTCGGCGATTTATATGGTAATTAATTTTCGACGTAGAAAGGCCGGCGCGGCCAAATTAAACCGTCATCTCGTTCCGCTCCGCGCGGTCTATTATATTATATTTTTTCCGCGTGGCGATGGCGTCGCGCGATTAAAGTGATTCCGACACCAATTGCTCATCGTGACGCGGTGAGAACACGGGAATGCAGTTACAAATGGATTCGGTGTGAAAACAAAATAACGAACGCTGATGTTCGTACGCTTTCTAATCTCCCGGGCGGATTGTTTCGCCGCGCCATTATTCGCCGCCGCGGTTAACGCGTGCGTTTGATTATTAATTTCGCGCGGGCCGTCCCACCGCGACCGAATCGCCGGTCGACCGAATACATTTGTCCAAGACCGTCGGCGGCTGAAATCGCATCCCCGATATACGATAAGCGAACCGCAGGAGGCTGACGCAATGACAGCGGCAATTACGGCCGACGCGTCCGAAATTTCGCGCGATTGGCGCGTCTTCCGTGCGAGCATCATTGCGTGCGCGTAGCCGCCGATCGGGATCGACTGCGGAACAGAGACGGATGACACCGCAAGCAGACACGTACGGTAACCTGTAACCGCAATGCCAGCCGGTAGACTGCGGAGACGCGAACCAACTAGAAACCATCATAAAGGTTCAAACTCTCCCTTTGATACGGTATACGGTAACGTATTTAGTTAGACATATTCGGTTTTCCACCTATTGTACGCGCGGAGAACAAACTTCGTATTTGTTCGAGCTGAACTGAAGGCCTCGACCCAGACCGACCGGAGACCCGAGGGACGGCCGGTGCGAGTGTTTCCTATCAGTGAGGCCGCAGTGCACTTTGTATGCCTGCGCCTTCTATGCTCCTCGCAATTATTTCAACACGTTTTCCACAGAAATAATGCCAGCACGAAATAACTCCAAGAAGAGCGGCCGTGTTCGACGAAATGATTCTGAAAAAATCGAGAAACTCGAGGTGCAGGAAGCAAGCCCGGATGCCTCCGTCGAGAGATTTTATTGACAATGAAAAAGTCATGTGGATTATTGCGACAATTCCCAAGTCTCTGGCCCGAGATTTAGTTACGTCCGATGGACAGAAGTTATTCGAAATAAAAAGCGTAAACAAGTCTTGAAAATGGGTTCTAGTTGATTTCCACTATTGGGTGGAATTCGAGAAAAATCATTGATGAATAATAAATTCATCCTTATAGAACAAGAATTTGCTAGACGAGAATCTCCTATTACTTGGTCCAATTCGTAAGGTGGATCAAAGGTTAATATTTTCGTGGACGAATCCAGCCGACTGCACTGAGAGAAAAATGTTGAAAATATTGTAATTTTCCGTTGTAATTTGAGGACATGATGGACAAGTTTGGGAAAAGTACAATCAAAAATTGTACAATGTATTCAAACATTTGTAGAAATAAAGTGTGAAATCATAATATTTACGTGTTTTGTGAGCACATTTTATAATTTTCGATTGTAATTTTTTGACTTTATCCAACATGTCCTCAAATTAAAAAAAAAAAAAAGATTACAATTTTTACACAAACTTTTCTCTCAGTGTGACATTGAATATGAAAGAATAGTCAATATTTGTAATATAAATAAATAATGGCAATTGACGACGAAATGTCTGTGAAGCGACCGGCAAACGATCCCGCCTATAATGAGCGGCATACCGCTCAAGCAGCCGACGATTCGAGAACGACGTGCCTCGATAGATTCATCGAATACTATCGAAAGAATTTCGCGAACAATTCGGACCAATCGACACACTGAGCTTGGGAACCAGTCGCCGATCCGCGTCTCAAACGGCCACGGTATCGCTCAGGCCTCCCTTTTGGTACCGGGCGACAGTCCGGTTAGCCCGAAAGGACCGATGTAAATGCAATCCGCGGCTTCTTCTCGTGTTCCTTCTTCCTGCCCCATCCTACGCTTGCGCCAAAGTACCAAGAGTCCAATTCTGCCACCATTGACCAAATTGGTACCAAAGCGACGGAGGGAACCTGTCGTTCGTCGTGTGAGAACCATGCCCGTCGGTCTTAAATCAAGCGGGGCCTAATTCCTGCAAGAAATGCGGCTGCGCGCGGGGCGTTGTTCCCAGGATCAGCTGGCCGGCGGACGGCATTTCTCGCGACCTGTTTTGCTCCATGCCAATACGCGGGCTTTGTCGTCGTCAAGCATTTGTCAAATTAAAACTGTACCGTTCATTTAGTAATTTACATTTTTGCGCGAAGAATTGATGTCATTTTAATTGCCCGCTACTCCCAGGCGCATAAAATCCCTCTCGGGTTGCGCGCGGATCTAATTAAATATTTGCCAAGAAGTCGTTTAATGAATGTTCCTCGGCACGGATATTTATTTAAATCCAACCGGGGATATTATTATCCGCAATTTGTGATCCGTGACTTTTTATACCGGCTAATTAATCGGAATGTTAACAACGTGGAATTTATTTGTGCACCAAATCGACCGGCTTCATCGATTTCTTATTAAAGCGCGACCTTGAATGCAACTGCAGAAACCCTACGGCGCGTTATGGCAAAGCGCATCGCTCAAGCGGCTGTGTTTTCCCTCGAGGCCAGAGACCTTTCGCTGCCAAGTCGCGCAGCATACCGAGTATCTAGAAAATGTCGTCAGTTCGGTATCATCCAGCCATGAGAGCACCCGCAGTGAGGATCACCTGTGCCGCGGCGCGATAAGACAAGAACACGTAGAATGCAGGTAGCAGTTTCGACCTTGACTAGGTCGTGCGTGCTGCTACGCGGACACCATACCGCACTGATTAAGCTACATGTTGCCTGCATTATTGTTTACAATACCTCGGCACCGCAAATCGTGCGATACTTATCTTGCGAATATATTTATTGTTCGACAGATTTATCCCTCCAATATCGTATCTTTCTACTGTTAAATATATTCCCATATAAATTGTAATTGTTTCAATGTGTTTTATGTACTGAGAATTGTAACACGCCACGTTATAATTGAATTCAGTGTCAAGTGGTTCGAGTACCCGATGAGAGATGAATTAATATTATTTCAATGTATATAGTGAGGAATAAAAGCTAACAGTGCAATATAGAATGCTGATCAGAAACATTTTACTTGACTGCTATTGATATTATTGTAGAGCTTGACAAAATATGTTTTCTCTTTTTGTTCCTTTTTTTCTGTTTATCTATTGTACAAATAATGAATATAATAATATAACAAATTAATGAATATATGAATATAATAATGATTCTGTTTGTAAAATACAACCATTGTATAAACTGCATTATACATTAATATGGAAATATACTTCGTATTATTTATTGAGATATTATATTACATTCGTTTTAATTAGATCTACGTAATTTCATGTTTTATGAATAATTTATGCTCATTTGTTAAGTAAAATAAAATGTGTTATTGCATACGTAACCCATAATAAAGGTATTATCTAATAATTTCATTACGTTAATAATAGATTACATTGCCTTACTTATTGAAAAGACAGAATAATTAAAATATTATTTATGTTTGATTTTAAATTCTCGCGCATCTTATTTTTTGTGATAAGCATTGTCAATTTGAAAAAATTACAAAATACTAATATTTAGATTAATATTTAGATATTATATTTATCTATATAAATAAGTTTGCATAAGTAAATTTATGAATTAATTTGGAAATAAAAGAAAAGTTTAGAATATAAAATGTTATAATGGAAACAAGAAAATAATAAAGTGATTATATATAAAAAAATATAAGAATAATAATAAATGTAAACTTCCATATCCCAAGTAGAAATTTTGATCGGGCGCTCATCGGGGCCCAAGCGGGCTAAAATGGGTCCCTGCAGGGCAGACCATGGCGGGCCCCGAATGGCGATGTAACGGGGGCGCTATCTGGGCCCCGAACCTAGAACCCAATTGGGGCCACATTGCACGCAAAAAAATTTATAGGACTTTTTCCGGAATGAATGAAAAAATATTATTTCATTTTTTTTTTCTAAGTACACTTTTAATTGTTTGTGCCCATTATAGAACGTATCTATTTTTTACCCGCTTATAAACATTCGCAAATCCGTTTAACAATTATTGCTTAAAATAATTCGCACATCGTTGAGAATCGAACCTCGCATCTAACGCTAACGCCGCAATAACCTAACGCTCCTACCGACTGCGCTATCGAACCCTAATAATTTTGAAGCTGTTGTAATTTCTGTCCATTAAAGACTGATCTTCGCGCTTGAAAACTATATTTAAAATTAGATATTCTTAAAACTATCAAATCGCTTAGAAAAAATATGACGTTACGAAGCATATTTATTACGAAATCAAATGATTTTTTTTAAATTCTTTTTGTGAGTTTTGAGCAATATTTAAATTTTATAAGAAAATAGTAATAATTTTTAATTAAGCTACAATTAATACTTTTTGTTAAAACTTAATAAATTTGGTATTTTTTCTCACTGCATTTGTTTTTTTAATATATTATATGGTTCTACTTATGGCGTGCCCGGTAAATACCCAATCGGGGCCCAGTAAGTTTTACCCAATTGAAGCCCGTTGGGGCGTGCCCGGTATATACCCAATCGGGGCCCAGTAAGTTTTACCCAATTGAAGCCCGTTGGGGCGTGCCCGGTATATACCCAATCGGGGCCCAGTAAGTTTTACCCAATTGAAGCCCGTTGGGGCGTGCCCGGTATATACC